>BLKR01001528.1:245819-278220 GCA_011170035.1 Teleogryllus occipitalis | reverse complement strand
TTCGGCGACTATGGCCAAGGTTAAATTACGTCACAGATGAATGTTGCGATAACTCTAGAGCTAAACACGGGCGCACATACAGACGTTCTGAAGCCAGAATCGCAATAGGGGCATATTTATACGTGATTCTTAAAGACATTAACACACTAAAATAAGTAGTGGCGCCTCAAAACACATGCTTTATGTGATATTTATAATGGATACGAATGATTATAACTATACAATTAACCGCAAAATTGTTTCTACCCGCAAAAATTATTCACCGTGGATGAGTTTCGATCTTACGTGCCTAAGCTTCTCCAACACTGCGCTTACCTGCTATACCACAGAAACTCTTATAACTTTTGTCTCTCACAAAGATGATTTTAAACTGTCATGTATCACAGATTTGACTAAAAAAGAACGTGCGGCGTTTAGATGCTTGTGTTAACTACAGAAGGACAAATAGAAGTTTTGTCGTAAATAGATTTTTTAGTAACAAGGACCCACAAAACATGGATTCTGTCTACAAACGTATTGACGTAGTGCACTATATACAAGAATAAAATTTATCTACTTTTGCTTTGACCAGTGATCGGAATTTTGAGGTTTTTGTCGAAAAATCCCCGTCTCCCGGCGCATGATTACAATACTTATTCTTCTTACCACATAATTACCAGAAAGGAAGAAAAAAATTGTTTTTCATTGTTTCTATTCAACGAAAATTTTCAATCAATTCCAAAGGTGAAGTAATCAGTAAATATTAAAAAGAGATTTATTAACAATATGAAATGAAATACAATAAGAAAGGAATCTTCTGTTCTTTACTTGGTATTCTTAACAAATCTATAGGAAAATCATAATAAAGACATTATTTCAACAACATTCGAATATTATTGTTAGAATCTATGGGGAAACTGTTAATGCCGGGTCCTGGTAACGTAAAAAGGGTTAACTAATGTTGTGAAGTGTAGAAAAATATCCTTTAACTCATGTTGCACGAAACCAATGTTTTGTGGGTCGTTGATACAGAAAAATCGAACGACGACGAAAAGCCTGTACGTTCGTGTGTCTGTTGATGTGTCTGTTCTTGTGTCTGTTCGTCTGTCTGTCTGTAATTTTCAAAAAAAATTATATGACCTTATTGAAAGAATTATTTATGGACAACAAATTTCATTTGAAAGAAAAATCTGTGTTCAATTTTAGATTTGTAGGAAAACGCCGAAAAAATTCAAACTTTTCCAATTTTTGAAAATTCAGAGTTTACCGTGGACATAGGACCTATGTCGCCTTTATAAGTGTATTTTACTCTATTCTTAGAGGAAATTTAAAGAAAAAATTTGGGGTCGTTTTTGAGAAACTTTTGAACATGACCGACGGCTTCATGTAATGTACCCTCAAATTTTAAAGAATGATTTTTAAAATCTCAAAGTTTCAACTAGAATCACATCGACAAGGGATTCTTCAATTTGGAAAAGATCGTACGATCTGTTTAGGCGCTAGTAGTGTTCACAGATGGACGGAGAGACGGACAGACGCAGACAGACTGACGTTTTGCTTTCAATTGGTGTTTTGGCATCAAAGACCCACAAAACAGGAATTATGGTTACATCACGTGTTAGAGATTTTTTCTCTTAATTTAGTTACTGGATTTATCCACTCCTTTGTTTTTAGGGCCCGGCAATACATTTTTTCTGCCGAAAATTCGCCGTTTTTTTCGCGGAGCATTACATAACTTTCTCTATACTACGTATATTACTCCGTATGTATGAGCGTATACGAGAAAGTAAAAAGTAACGTAATTCTACGGAGGAAATCGGCTAATTTTTGACACAAAAAAACTGTAATTTCCGGGCCCTGGTGTCAAAAAAGTGGATAAATTCAGTTGATAAATATAGAATAAAATCCCTTTAAAATGTGGTGTAGCCAGAAGCCAGGTTTGTTGGGTAGTAAATACAAAAAAAACCAACAAAAAACGATTAATTGTAAAACGTATTTTCTTCTGTGATCAATGCTAGCGACTAAACTGTACAGGCAGTTTTCTCCAAAGTTGATATTCCGCAAGCGATCTGGCTGATGTCGAGCCCTCCTGAATTTCAAATCAATATTTTATTTTTGGATGGTACTCTACAAGAAGCCCCTGAAACATTTTCAAAAATTTAAAAATGGCATGAACTTTCCTGGTTAAATTTTATTGCCGGAATGGACGCTATAAGACGATGGCGGAGATGATTTTCGTTCATATACTGAATTTTTCCAAAAATGCATGAAAACAATTTTTTTCGCCGTTTTCCTACAACTTAAGTATTGAAGATAGTCTGTTTCCTTAATGAAATGTGTTCATCAAAAACAGATTCTTCAAATATTCCTTTCAAATAATCAGTCCTTTAATAAAGATCAAGTACAATTGTTTAAAAATATAAGTACTTTAGATAATTTTACAATTTTTGAAATAGCAAATTTGAATTTCCCTCGCTTCGTTTGACAAGCTGTTATTCTGAATTTCTTTTGAATTCTGATGATTGTCGGGACGGACAAGGCGCTATTACGACGCTGTATTTTTCATTTAATGTCAAAAACAGTTAAAAATTGTGTGTAATGTACTGTAGGGAGAAATGTATTCTGTGAACGTTTTCTTAAATTTTGGTATCCCCGTGCCCTAACTCATATACAAGACGAATTCTGAGTACAGAAAGAAACTAGCGTTTATTCTTCAAATCGCACGAGCATTTGCTCTTCAAGTTGCATTGATTTAATTGAAATTATCTCAATGAGGTTTTCTCTCTTAATAATAGTATTTAAATATAACATGAAAGAAAAACAGAAAATACCGGAATTTTGAAGGAACATTTATTACAAAAATTTGATATTTTGTTGTTATAATATTCAACTATGGATATTTGTGATGTGTTTCCGAGAAGTTCATTGTTGGCGACATGATTGGGAAAGATATAACATACGGCGGCTTTGGCCGGTATTACACTATAAAAGTTATGACATATCTTTGATAAAGAACTTTGTGGCAGTCTTTGAACTTTGATGAGAAAACTTTCACAAAGAAATTTGATGAGCGTATTACATTTCGTCCAAATTTTATGTAGGTTTGCTCGCGATTTACAATCAATTACGCACAAATAGTTGTGTTTTGCTACTTTATGTTTTATTATAACTAATCTATGTTTAATGCTAATGTAGCAAAAGGTAAATAAGAAAACGTTTGAGGGTGAGGCTTTAGAACAACGCCATGGTGAGGTTATGGGTCGCACATTGTGAAGCATTGATTAAAGACCTTCGAAATTAAGAATTATTTGAGGATGGATGAGGAAACATTCAATTTTCTTTGTCGTTCTTCCTTCTTTCGAAATTCAGTCCTCTGATAGGGAAGTTTAAAAAAATTATCTTCCTGAACTGGGCATTTTCCAAACACCATATTTTCCACTTCCCGGGAAAATGTGTCCTACAAACGTTAATTCGTTTGGTTTTACTTTTGTAGTTCGGATGGACAGTATTATATAAACATTCTAATTACTCGCACTCAGCAATTATGACTTTGGTTGAAGCAATACCCCTATATCGGACGCCATGTTACCAAATATGATAAAACTTGGAAGCCGGAGACTACATTTTATACAAGAAATTTTCTAAAAGAAATCTTTTATAAAATATTGGCTATTACACTGTCATATTTCTTTTATAAAATATCTTTGACAAAGATCTTTTACAGTGTAATACCGGCCTTTATTTACTTAACGTTAATGTTAGAATATCTCTACGTTCAATAAAATGTTGTAATCAAGTTTAAAGTCGAGAAGTATATATATATACGCAGATATGCATTAGGTAATACGTATTTATAATAGTATTCATTCATTTACTTTCCAAATTATTTTACCTTTTTCAATAACTAAAGTAGCAAATTAAAATAGATTTTTAAATAGAGTTCGCAGCGAAAATGAAATGTTTTAGCGGGCTTACTGCTTTCCGGGGCATCTATAACTGTTTAATTTCTTAATTATTATTGAAGAGACTAATTATTATTTGTTTGGTTGTACTTGTAGGTCATCATTTAAAAGAAAATATAATATTTAAGAATGATTTTAGAATATCTTGAGATCGGGCAAAAATAATTTTATGTATTCGAAACACTAATTAGTGGTCCATAAACAAGACTTATAAGAACATTTAATCACAGCAATGCTAACTGAAAAACAAAACAATTTTAACAGGAATTGATAAGCAAATATGTGTCCAATTTTGGCAGCGTCAATTGTTGCTGCCCACAGCATCCATTGTTGCGCTCATTGCCGACGCTTCTGAGGTTGATGCTCTCTTCAGCTGCCTGTCCCAGTTGGGACTCTACAGCCAGGTGTTAGTGATGTGGGATTTTTCTTCTCCTAGTTTTGCCTCCACTCCCCCGTACTTAGACGGGGATTGGTAAACTAGGAAAAATAACATAGGGGTTAATACATTTTATGTTGGACAGGCTATTTTATTAGGGCTTTAGGAAGACGGAAATGGGGGTGGAAAAAAGGATTAATTTTTTCATTGATTTCTACTTTCTCGCACTTAATGTCGTAAGAAGAAAAGGTATTGTAATCGTGCACCAGAATACGGCGAATTTTTGGCAGAAAAACCGTCCCATCTTGGTACGAAAAAGTGAATATATTTATTTGCTAAATTTGGGGGGAAATCCTTTAACGCGTTGTCAAGCCAGAATTCATGTTTTGTGGATCGTTGTTACCGAAAAATTGAATGAAAGCAAAACGTTTGTCTATCAGTCTTCCGTCTGCGAACAACGCTAGGGGTTAAATTGTTCAACCGATTTTGTGCAAAATTGATAATACCCAATCGATCTTGTTGATATCACGCTCCCATTAATTGGAAACCGATATTTTAATTTTGGGAGGTACTTTACATAAAGCCCCAGAGATATTTCCAAAATTTTCTCAAAAGCGGCGTCATCGGTTTTGATTCATTTTTTTTCCATAATCTCAAGAACGTTTAAGAGAATGGTGTAGATCTCATGTTGGCATCTGTCTGTCTGTCTGTACTCCGTCTGTAGTTAACACAAGCATCTTAACGCCGCACGTTCTTTTTTAGTCAAATCTGTGATACATGACAGTTTAAAATCATCTTTGTGAGAGACAAAAGTTATAAGAGTTTCTGTGGTATAGCAGGTAAGCGTAGTGTTGGAGAAGCTTAGGCACGTAAGATCGAATCTCATCCACGGCGAATAATTTTTGCGGGTAGAAACAATTTAGCGGTTAATTGTATAGTTATAATCATTCGTATCCATTATAGATATCACATAAAGCATGTGTTTTGAGGCGCCACTACTTATTTTAGTGTGTTAATGTCTTTAAGAATCACGTATAAATATGCCCCTATTGCGATTCTGGCTTCAGAACGTCTGCACGTCTGCAACGCGCCCGTGTTGAGCTCTAGCGTTATCGCAACTTTCATCTGTGACGTAATTCAACCTTGGCCATAGTCGCCGAAAGATAAGACTGGGAACGACTTCCACAGAGGGTTCTAAAGACCACGGCTTCTGGTTGAAAATATTTCTAAGTAAAATGGGCTATGTAGTTGCGTGGGTTGTAATCGTTTGAATTCTTATTGCGAATTTGATACCTTTGACACATGTAGAACATTCCTCTAATAAAAAATCTAAGTGCAATGAATATCACGTAACTATTCTTTTCGTAATAAGTGTGCTTGGACAGCGTGTTGAGAAATATCTGTGATAGCACAGTGCGGTCGAGCCAGACCTATGGACCACAGGGATCCGAGTTCAAATCCCAGTAACGCTGGAATATTTTTACCTCCACGTGTAAAGAGAGTTACGTAATGCTGTAGGAGGAAGTGTCGAAATTTTCACAGAAAACACGTTTTGTAAGTAGCTAGTTCGAAAAAAGTGGATTGTTGGTATTGTTCTTTTATTTTCTATACACAAGGCTGTCAAAACGCTTGTTTTTTGAACCCGAAAAAGTGATTTTCCAAAAAACCTCTTTGTGAATCCGTCTTCGTGTGAGTAATTCTAGAGCCTAAAGTAAACACGATTTTCACCAAAATGGATATTCCTTGAACGATCTGGCTAATATTACGAATCTTCGAATTTGAAACGAATCTTTTAATTTTGAAGGTACTTTACACCAAACCCCATCATATTTACATAATTTCCTCAAAAAGAGCTCCATTTTTTCTGTAAATCTATTCCTCGAAGCACAAGATGTTTAAAAGTGGCGTACGTTCAATTTTGGGCGAACGATCTGAATTTTCGAAAATTGCAAACAAATACCTATTAACATTGTCGAAAACAAATTTTAACGCTAGAGATTTTTGTTTCGTGAAATCTCTTTTTAAAAAGAGATATTAAATTAATGTAAATTAAACACTCCACTCTTTCCTACTAATGATCCACTCTTCACTAGTAATGATTGCTGCTATTGGGTCTAACCGCTTCCTTATTCTTTGGAGGGCTACTGTTTTTTTAAATTTTTTTCCAACAGTATTATCTCAAAAGTACTGGATGAGAACAGTTGATATCTGGAGTTGAAGGGATGGTGTTAGCTCCTATTGTAGGCCTGGTTCCTTGTGATTCCAATGAAAAATCAGTAACTGCACTGAAACAGCAGAAGCTTCCGCCAATTGATAATCATAAGTGAATCACCATGTACTGGGTAGGGAGGAGAACGAGGAAATCTATATGAATTGTCGCCTGCTCTTTCTTTCTCAGATAAACACTTGGATAGTTTATCAACATCAAATCGGAATTTTAGCGCCTTCGATGTAATATTAAACCTAAAAAAATCCCTTCCAGTTGTCTGCGTGTTAATTTTTAGTGTATCAAAATAGCCTCGACACCCGTATTACATTAGCCTCTTAAGTTGTATCATATTAGCCCCACAAATTTGAGGCTGTATATATTATGACACGATTAATATTATTGCATTATTTTAACGCAGAAAAGAATATTAATTCTTTCTTAATGATAACCTATTTTCAAAAATATCGTGTCATAAACAATAACGAAGTAACATCAAAAGATTTAAATCACGGTGGTAAAGTTTTTGACTGGAAAAATTAGGCATTTTAGTTTTGATTTTTTTCCTCCCAAATATTGTTACATCCTGAGTGTTTGCTATATGGTCATTATAATAGAATATATTTCCTATCATTTGTCATTTTCTTGTTAATTTTGGACATAAATAAATAACAACTCTTAAAGTGTAATAAATTAACCCCAATTTTCTACTGTATAATATTAGCCCCGACTGATCTTTGTAACATTGTCGAAAAACAATATGAACGCTAGAGAGTTTTGTTTAATGAAATCTCTTTTTAAAAATAGATCTTGTATTAAGATAAATTGAACACCCTGTTTTTTTAAAAAAAAACTGCAAATGCTTCACTTTCTTTTCGCATCGGAAAGAAGGTAGTCTTGTCGGGTACCTGGTGGTGAGGGGGAACCGTGTCAGGCGAGTTAACTTTAAAGACCCGAGTTCGAATCCCGACGAGTAGAAAATATTTTCTGCTGCAGTAGGTCTATTTTTTTTTTTTGTTTCTTTTTTGCAGGTTCACATAGTCCGTATTGAATATTGCATAGCAATTACGAATAATACGTGAAACTATATGCTGTTGAGGCAACACTTGTTGTGAACATAAAACACTTTCTAAATAGTATGTATAGTAAGATAAACTTTATTTAGGTGAGTAAACTTAGACCATTCACTTTAATTCTCTAAATTAAAACTTGACGTAACTGAGAACAGTGTCGTCATAAGAGTTATTATGATACATATATCCTTTATTTTTAAAATCTTAGGCCCCGAAACGCGCCTCAAATTAATTATTAATAGAATAGCAATAGCTATTTATATATAATATAATTTCATAATTATTTCCAAAGAACCGGAACGCCGTTCCGTCGCGTACCAACAGAAATCAAGCCTTTTATATACAGGATATTCGGGGAAGAAATGTCGAATCTTCGAAAAATAGCTGTTAAGACAATTTTAATCTTATTTTGTCTAATAAACTACACGGATATTCCAAATGCCTAAGCCGCAATAAACATTCATAAGTTGGTTTGGGTATATGTTTTCTAGGCAACTATTTGCGTTGTAGAAGCATATAAAACACTTCATTAATATCTAAATTATGATTAACAAAATAAATGAATACCTTTGATCAGAAAGAAAAATTAACCTACAAATAAAAAAGCACCCAATTTTCACAGTTCGACTGCTTTTTTATTTCTCGGTTAATTTTTTTCTGAACTAATATATTAATTTATATTGTTAATAATAAACATGTTACATGTTTCTGGTCTGTTTACATGATTCTAGTATGCAAAGTTTTGCGTAGAAATCATATTTTCAAACCAACATTTGCGTGTTTATTACAGCTCAGCCATTCAAAATATCTATGTAGTTTATTAGACAAAGTATGATTAAAATAGTTTAAACAGCTTTTTTCAAACTTTCGACGTTTCCTTCCCCGATACTCTGTATATCCATGCTTCTTTAAAACCAAAAACAATAATTTGCGTACTGAAAACTAATTAATTAAACCCATGCCAGTAGAACTGTTAACATAAGTACTGTCACACATCTTTCGCAGGATAAGGTGTAAAATTTAAAGAAAAATTATAGTTCACATGAATTTTGACAAATGGCGTCTTACTTTCTATGATATTCAAATGGTAACATTATATTACAATATTCAATTGGTTAACAATTTCGGCTAAAGAGTCTTGTTTGATAATTCTCCAATTTCGTATTGTAATAAGATGTCTTATGATACTCATGTCGTAAATAACTATTTGACAACTATTATGTTTAGTGTATGTGTCTAGCAGGTTTTGTATTATTCTGAGAAACTGGATGATACGAATCACGTTAACTACGTTATTCACACAGGAGCACATGAATCTCAAAAATGTATTTAATAATTAAATCCTTGCTGATGAATCAACGTTTTATTGATGATTTTAATTTTGAAAATTTTCATTAGTTTGGATGTTTAAATATAGGTATCACATGTAATTACATGTCTGTTAAACACGATAGCATTATATGAAGCAAGATACGTTTTTCGTTTGATCATTCAACTTCATCAATCACTCAAAATTACTTTAATTTTCTCTGCTTATCAGTTTTTTAATCTCAGATCTTCGATGAAGACATGAATCAAATAACATCGTAGATATTTGAGTGTTTTAAAAATAGTAACGTGAATAAATGAATTGGTTTTATTTATTGAATTGGTTTTATAATAACCTGTAAAAACATGGGTTTTCTGTTGGTTTTGGGGATGTTGAAAACATTCAAATAGTAAAGGCAATGTTAAGCTGGTGACTTTTAACATTGTTTATTTGATATTTTTCTTAGGGATAGTTTATAATGGTCAAACGTTTTCAAAGAGTGCACATTAGATACCTCAAATGGCCCGTTTCCGTTTAATAAACCGCTACGTTTTCCCTGTACAGATGGTCGTGCAAAATTCAAGGTTTTGATAGATTCGTAGAATGGCGGCCAACAAACCACCTTCGAACTCTGACGATTCTGAAACGTAGTCTGTGTTGGGAAGGTCATATCACTTGACCACCAAGTTCGTTCTATGTATTTTCACTGGGAAATGCTAGTGCATTGATATTTACTAAACTGTAAACAAACGCTAAATCTCTTTGAATTGTTATAACATCTGTTTTGCTTTCTTTTAGTAATATCAACTCGTTTTACCAAATACGTGAGTTTGTTATATTTTTACACGCTACAATTATTTAATTTTACAAGTATTTATTTTCAAGCATTTAGGAATTCATGAAATTTCATTGAAACGTTCGCCAATCTAAAAACCTTTTGAATGTATATTAAATGTATTAATGTTGTTTAAAAATATGTATTAACAATGCGTAGATTTAGTACATAAAGCTCTGATTTGAATATTATACAGTGAAATCATCAAATTAACAGTTTTAGAAAGGAATGATAAATTGAATTGAAAATATTAACTTAAAGTTTATATACGTTTATTTAGAAATTTCTATACTTGTGTAAATATTGTCATGTGTGATTCTACTCATGTGATCTTTCAAAACACAAAATTGAATATTTCTGTATTTGAAAACCTTAACACTACCTTCATCCAATCCAGTGCAGTTTATAACAAACAGCTAAGCAATATGTTTCCCTATTTTTTAATGGGAATGGTTAAACAAGAGGAACAAATAGTTTCTGACTCTCGGTGTTAACAGGGGACTTAAAAAAAATTAATAATACAGTTATTCGGTTGCTCAACATCCCTTTGATAGAAAAACAGAAACAATTGTTTGGGCGTAATGCACCTTGAAAAATATTTTTTTTATAATTAATTTCTTTCCTATTTGATAAATATATCGACTTGCAAATTGTAGGACTTAAAAGAGAATATAAAACCAAATAAAAGTTATGCTCATACTCGCCGTAAAAATACGAATTTAGCATAATTAAATTGGCCACAGAATTTGTTTACAAGCAAGTGCAGTTTAAGCGTATGTGGCATGCAAATGCGCGGCATTGGAGAACTGTTTTTTCAGTATGCCCATCCCACGCTATTCTGCTAGCGCGAATGATTTAAGCGCAAACAAATGGGGTCTACTAAGATGTTAATTTCTTATAAACAATTACATATATCTCGAGAACGAGATATAATAGCACCGAACGGATTCCGGAATTTTGCATCACATTTAAACGCCATTCAGATTAGACAATAGAAAAATTTGCAACAATTGCAAATTTATAAACAATTTCCAAATTTTGCAAATCTAAAGTGGGGAGAGTCTCCCGATGTCCCAGAACCAAAAACAGCGAATTAACAATTTTGCAACAATTTATAATTTTATAAACAAATTCGAAATATGCGTTAGAACGGCCGGGAAGGCTCCGCAAATTGTGCCTGAAATGAATATCTCAAAATAGCAGTTTGTCAGGAGTTACAAATCGATTACTAAAAGTTAGAATAATTGTTGCTAAAATGATAAATATTTACTGGTCTATAGACAATCATTCTGGACGGAAAACCCCGCTTAGAAATATTATTTTCGTCGTGGCGTACGCGCAGGCAAACTATCTCCTTCGGCAGGGAAATATGACGATATCTCCGTCTCGTTCGTAAACGAACTAGCCCCCTCCCCTGAGACAGCGTTCTTTTTCTTCCCCTTGGGATGTTGCACCAATCACAGACAACTGTGGTTCTACCTGCTAGCGATTGGTCAACGCGTCCCTCCCCCTGCCCTCCCCCAGGCCGAGGGGTGTCCAAGTTTGTCGGCGCGGTGTGGAAGATAGAATTTTGAACGACATTTTTTCTGAGGGAGAGGGTACACAATCGAACCAAACATTTACTAGAATGAGTCTCGGTGATCAATTAAGTGTCAATACTTCGTTTGTAAGCTTTTGTGATTGGTCAAGAATCTGTATCATAATGAAATCTGTGTCGTAATGAGTATCATTATGCTACAGGTTGCTGCCTTCAAATGACAGCATTAAACAATGAGAGAAGAAAAAAAATTATCACTTTTTCTGTCCTATTTTTCTTACCGATCTTTCCTAATAAGCTGCGACTCGAGTATCTGAGGAGGCGGTATGTATCGATCGCCATGTTCAATTGCAATAAACCGCGTACGTGTTTTAACACATCCTCTTCGATTTTTACATGATTTCAGTTATTTTGAATATTTGCCGCATTTTGGAACTCTGTTGAACGTAATTTCAATCGTGGAATAGTTCTATTAATTCTACTCATGCTTTGGAAATTCTCAGATAAATCCCCTCTTGAATTCTCGAGTCGGGGATTTATCGACAATTTCCAAAGCACTCGTGGTATTACCTCTAATAATTCTGTACTGGAAGCTTCTTAATTTTTTAGTATATACACTCTTTTCTGTCAACGACTAAGCAAATTTGATTGCATTCCAAAAGAGGGGAGTCATGGGCGCGGGGGCGGATGTCGAGTGTGGATAATAAATAAACGTGAAAATTACGTTTACAAGAATTTCAAGAGATAACTGTCATCTGTTGCAGTCGTATAAAATTAATTTTCCTTTCTATTACTTTTTTTGTTACAGTTGATCTCAAATTTAATGGAAATGAATATCAAACAGAAGACTAGGAGTTATTAATATTTATATAAAATGGTATTTTGTGCCAAAAAAGGTCCAAGGCTTTTATAGGAGACCATGTTAACACTTTTTTGGTATGTATCTGCACTAATATAAGCGAAAATTAATAGAATACTATTGTCTACCTGTCCCAAACATACGGTGTAAATTATCATATATAGTTATACCATTTTTTGTGGATCATTAAAACCATTCGAAATCTAAGTTTACAGTGTTTGCGACACGCAATTTACGACAGTTCACCCACCAGTCAAAATCAGAAAACTTTTGCTTCTCCTCACATAGCCTCCTTGACCTTTCGACTTGGGTGCGTGCACGTCATGTTACGAAATACAAACCTGAACAATAATTATGCCCTCGAGAAACCTGCATTGTACAGTTCTCAAGATTTTGCCTTTCTACAGGATACCGAACAAAATTACAGTTATTTCTAGTAAAATTTGATAGTGAGTAACAAGAACTTGTGGCAGATTTTTATCTTAATCTGTTCATTGGATTTTTGTGAATTCTTTCATGTTCTGTGCTAGCCTTCTCAGTTAATTCTCAATAATAATAGTAATAATAATAATATAATAATAATATTAATAATAATAATAAATTTGAGAAACGTGAAATAAAAAAATGTTAAAGAAATCGTGGAGAGTCGTACTTCTCCGTGGACAATATTAAAACGCATTGACAAGGTCCTGATCCATCAAGATCAATAATTTATTTTTCTTAAAAGGGAAAGAATGAAGTCAGAATTGGAAGCAGTTTTAATAGCTACCCAAAATCAGGCTTGAGAACCCGACATTTTGATAAAACGGTTCTCAAAATATCCCAAGATGATAAATGCCGCATTTGCCAAGAACAAGTAGAAACCATTGATCATATCGCCTCAGCTTGTCCAATTCTAGCAAAGACCGAATGCTTGAAGAGACACAGAAGGGAATTTATTTATCTCCTCTAGCTTGTAACGCCCTTGAAATTCCAAACACTTGCTTCAAGTGGTACGAGCATTCACCAAAGCCGGTGACGTCTGTTGGACTGTGTACATTGTACGATTCACAAATTCATACTGAGAGCTCGATAGCGGGAAACAAACCGGATATTGTTATCCGGAATTTGTAAAAAAACGTGGCTACTTTTAGATACTGCTGTGCCATGCAATAAAAATGTCGTAACCAGGGAAGCAGAGAAATGTCTTAAATAGAAGGACTTGGAAATCTGTTCAGACGAATGTGGGTCGCAAAAGCACAGGTCGTCCCGATATCAAGTTATCGGAGCTCTGGAAATAGATCCGTAAAATTTGTATAAGAATTTGGCTAAACTCCCAGTTCATTCAAATGATTGAGAAGTGCAAAAGTGCATTGCTTTGTTCGGAACAGCCTACATTTTAGCGAAGTGTTGTTGAGCACCCACATCCCTAGATCTGCTGCTTAGGAAGATTATTTTATATTCGACCGACTCATAACATCTTTGTTCGTGATTTAGAGGAATAATAATAAAAATAATATAAAATACTAATAATATAATATGTTATGATTATTAAGCATAATTTTACACATATAAATGTATTTTATTAACAAACAAGCATGAATATCCAAAAAAAGAAATATTTATCTGAAGACTTAAAAAATAGATGAATATACAGACTAAAAGCAGAGTAAAAAATGAAAACAGATTTTTAAAAAACATACGTTTACACTGATCAAACATCTAAAGAGAATGAATGTCTTGTGGAAAGTGAACCACGTTTTTGGGGCGAGGATTATGTCGTCCAAAACAGAGAGGAAGAGGGGTACAAGAGTAGAATGAGTTCGTTTATTTTAGTTTGTTGTGATGTTAGTAACTCGTTTTGACCAAAAATCGGGAAAAGGAAATTAATAATGCTAAGTGAATGGCAATAGCAAGTGGATTCATAGAATTAACGAAGGATTGAAACACTGAGGAACAAAGATGATGAGAATTATGATAAAACAAACTGATAGTGAAGTGAGAAGGTGGAAATTGCTAATAGGGAAGATAGGAAGACGGAAACCGATAATGGGGAAAGAAGATAGGAAACTTGAGGAAGAGCCGAAGAATGAAACTGAGCAAAAGAAGAAGACAAGTGACGAGAAAGACAAGTGACGAGAAAGACAAGTGACGAGAAAGACAAGTGACGAGAAAGACAAGTGACGAGAAAGACAAGTGACGAGAAAGACAAGTGACGAGAAAGACAAGTGAGGAGAAAGACAAGTGACGAGAAAGACAAGTGACGAGAAAGACAAGTGACGAGAACGACAAGCGACGAGAACGACAAGCGACGAGAACGACAAGCGACGAGAACGACAAGCGACGAGAACGACAAGCGACGAGAACGACAAGCGACGAGAACGACAAGCGACGAGAACGACAAGCGAAGTAGTGGCACCAGCAGGGGAAGCAATCAAGAGTTATCCAACAAAGTACTTTCAAGAGGGCTGCCGCCCTTGAACCCGCCCCTTTGACTTCGCATGAGGTGGAGTCTTCCACCCAGGCGACCGGACCGGCGGACGCAGCGTTCTCCGCTGCAACGGCAGACCGCAGCGTCGTAATCCTTTATCGCAGGTCGGAGCGCAGGAGGCTGCGGCGTCATCGTCGTAAATCCCGCGAGTGCCTATGAAACGCCAGCCGCCACCCGGCGCGCTGGCGTCGCAGCAGCCGCCGCGGCCGGTGCGCCACACAACGACGCGCCATCGCATCAGATAACGCGGTTTCCTCGTCCACCGGCGAGGTCGGGACGAGGAAAGTCGAGGTTGCGGGCGAAAAGCCTCTCGGAGGTGGAGAGAGGTTCGACGTTCTGATCGCGAAAGGGGAAAGGTTCGGAGGATCCTACATACAGTCGACTCCGGTTATAGTGAACTTCTGCGGCTCACAGTTTTGGTTCACTACATCAGGGGTTCACTATATCCGAGTTTGTCAAAATGAAACAGACTTTTTCCAAAATTATTGATTTTATTAATATAGAGGTACAGAAACATGCATTAACAGCACGAACTGAAAATATGGGTATCTTTATTGGTCCTTAAAAAAATATTTATTTTCAATTGTTTTCTTCCTACATTTTTCATTAGAAATTTCTCTAGATCATTCTTCAGAGTTCGTGCTCTCTCCATACTCGACTCTGCTCTGTCACAAGAATCGAAATGCGGTCTTGATACCTTTCAACGACTCTTGCACTATTAGAACACCGTCCCTCTCTCCGAAGGCCTTTCAACTCCCCTAATAACATACGAAATTCAATGAATTTCCAGGACTTATTTCCTACATTCACTATAGCCGAGATTCAGGTACATTATAACCGAATCCTCTTATGCTTATTTCAAATATAAGTGAATCGGGACCAGTGACTTCTCTATAACCGAGGGTTCACTATCCGAGTTCACTACAAGCGGAGTCGACTGTATGTTGTATACCGAAAGGGGAACATCCAGGGTCTCGCCAACTCTAGTGCAAGGGCGGCATTCGAGAAACAGTAGCAAAATTTCAGCCGTTTTTTAATTGAATTTAATCTGCATTATTTTTACATTTTTTATTTTAAACGAAGAAAGTTACTCTATTAACAAATAAAATAAACTTTCTATTAAATTATGGTCCGAGAAAATAAATACTCTAATATAAGTTTAAGTAATACAATTTTTGAATAGTTCATCAATTTCGGATAATATAATTTGGTTACTTTCATTACTCTTGCGACAACTGTGCAGTCGCCGCTCGAATTCACAATCAGAAGTCTGTAGGAGCGAAATAAAATCAGTGTAACAAAATTCAAAACATTAGAATACAAACAAACATTTGAGCACGGATGCAAATTATCTTGACCTACGAACAGCCCAGTATGGAGTACAAGATAATTTGACATTTTTGAGAACATTCAGAGGAAAGTACGATAGAATTTGTTCAGTATGTAGTTATTTTATTTCCGGTTGAAGATGTTGGAATCAATAACATCTAAATTATATTCCAGGTAGCCATCAGTTTCGTAAGGAACACATCTAATGTTTGTCTTGTCCGGTGCATTCCTGTCGGGTTGGGTCGGGTCGGGTCGGGTCGGGTCGGGTCGGGTCGGGTCAGAGTCTCGGTCTCAGTCTGCCTCGTCTCGTCTCGTCCTATCCTGTCCGGCCGAGACTGCTGGATCGGACATGCCTGGTCTCGTCCGTCTCGCTGTCCAGACCTTTGGATGACCTGTGTGTTTGTAAAAATTCTTAAAAAATATTTTTTTGAAACAGACTTCTGAACTCCGATAACTATAAAGAAGTTCTCGATTTTACGCCCCATATCGGCTAATATCGATTTCTAAACTCTTGAATTTGAGACGTTCTCTGCCTCCGTGGTTACGACGTTCTGATCGCATTGTACAGCAACATCTAAAAGTAGTCACAAGTTTTTCAACAAATCTCCAATACATTATAACCGGTTTGTTTGTCACTATCATGCGAATGAATGAATTTATTGGACTACCAATATTGTACACAATCCAAGATATTACAAATTTTGGTGAGTGTTCGTACCATTTGAATCATGTGTGTGTGTGTGGAACGGCGTTACAGATCTCCCACTCGTGCTATCTACAGACATTGTCATGTCTTTTCATGTATTCTGGCTTTGCCAGAGTTGAATAAGCTAAAATCAATGAATTGAATGAATTGTTTGTGTCATACATGGAGACATACTCATCGTTTGACCAAATAGACATTGTACATACTTACGCGTCATCCAATATTTCTTTAAGCAAAAACCGTCGATAAAACTTAATGATTTCTAGATATTTCGAATTTTATTTACTTCTCTCTTTTTACCTAATCTGGCGTTGTTCAGTAATTGAAACTTAGTTATGCTAAAATATTCTACAGCTGCAATTCTTTCTTTTAAATGATTCGAGATAAGGAGATTACACTGAGGAGTATTCTTGTAATCTATCACTGCGGTATTCGCTCTTACTAATCCGTGAATGACTTTCCTTCTCCCAAGAATAACGTCATTTTGAAACACCCAGTACTTGTAGCAAGATTTTATCGGGACTTCTCGTGACGCCTGTTGACGTCAGAAGGCGACGTTTCCGGAACTGCCTTCAGAGCGCAGTACAATCGCGTGACGCTAAGAATTTCAAAAATTGAGCAATAGATGTGCGTTCTATAGTAAAAATGTTAAGAGTTTTTTCCCGTCTTTATAAAAGAAATGTTTGGAACGGAAAAATGAAATTTGGAAAGGTAAATGCACAAGGTGAGGGTGGAAGAAAGTTTTAAAAGGATCTAATTCTGAGAATCAATGATGAAAATATTATTGCGTCAATATCTCTTCTGTTTTTTTTTGTTGGTGGCATTATTATACACTCTTAGTACGTAATTCGGCAATGTTGTGTGAATTAGCACAACAAAGTAATTTGAAGGAAATAATAATATTTATCCGATTTAATGAAGTGAAATTGCCCAGAAGTTAAAACGAGACGAAATCGCGAAATATGAAAGAGAATGAGAAGGAGTAGAAAGCAGGAAATTGTCAACAAAGAGCTGCTAATGAAACCGGTAGGGAGAGATTGTCAGGGAGAAGAGTTTTGTGAAGAAAGGCGAAGGCATAGTGAAACGTTACATGTTAGAATTACTTAACAATAAAGTGCAATTTTATCTTCAAACACATGTTGTGAAGAACGTTGTTTAAAATTTTCTAGTCAGAGTTAGATATGAAACACTAAAATTGTCATCAATTTTCTGCAAATAAATATTGAATAATATTCATAATTAATTATTGTACGTTTGATTCTTCTTATTCATCCTTTCTTCATTTAGTGAAATTCATAACGCAGTTAATTGAATTTATATACCGTGCTTTGAATAAAACCTTCATTTATAAATTGTGAATTTAATATACGAGTATTATATTTTGAATAAAATTTTCACGATGGTTACTGAAGTTGCCTTGTTTCTTGCCCCCCTTTCCTTATCAGGAACAATACTTGGTTCGAAGAAAAGAAGGGAAGGAAAAGGGGGAAAAAAAGAAAATTTATGAATTTCGATATTCAACGAATACTTTATCTACAGTTCTTTCATTAATTTTAGGCGATTATGAAAATGTTAATTTATTTTCAATTTTAATTAGTGTTCCATGTTCATTTAGTATAAACTTCAATAATTTGGAATCATCAGTCATGAGTTTGAAGACAGTCATGACAGTAAACTCTCTTGACAAAACGAGGTAGTGTAATGAATGCCCTGTTTGGTTTCAAAGGAACGTGTCTCTTTCTGAGGAGAAAAGTGTAGGACAATTGTCACAGCTCCAGAGTATTTCAATAGAAAACGACGAAAAATGATATCATTAAAAAAACAATATTGGTTTGAATACGAATATATACATATTTGAAATGTATATGTATAATAATATGTTTAAGTTCTCACTAACAGTACATACATTTATATGATTCCATTAAACAATCAAATCTGTGCCCTTCATCTGGTCATCAGGGTAATAAAAAAAGAGGAAAAGGAAATACAATGTACCAAACCGGCATCTTTTATTTGTGCACGGCTGAGAAGAAAAAAAGTAGTCTTATGACCTTATGTTAGTACATGTAATGTGATATACCAAAGAAGACGACTGTAAGTAGTCAAGGAACATTTATAATTTAATAAGGCAAAGCCACTTATTGCGATATGAGAAGTATAGGTGGCATAGACCGGCACTATATTGGTGGGAGAGGCATGAACAATGGAAAAGAAAGGGACGAGACTAGAGAATTGGGGGATACAGACGTAACGAAGGCTGGAACTGTAAAACAAGGGAATTTAGAATAACGGTATTCGGGATTAGGCGTACGCCAGTGGCAAATATAAAGATAGTACATACTTTGTGCATGAAATAGGAACAATTGGAGGAAGAAAGAATTGTCACGGCACGGGAGGGCACGCGGGAGCGCCGAGGAAGAATAATGCGCGCGAAGAAATCAAGAAAGGCCTTTCAGATCTGATAAAAAAAAATATAAGGAAAAGTTCAAAATAGTTAAGACTAAATGTTTTAAACTGTTTATTTATTTTTTGTTCTTGGCAAAGATGATTATTGTTAATTAAATTAAATATATTATATTTTCTATAAACAAGACTGATTATTACAGAAAGATAGTGTGTAAACCAATACGAAATTTGACAGAAGAATCTCCAGGAATTTGCCGTTCGTATGAATGGCAAGTCAACCCACAATAATGTCAGGGCAACAAAATTAAATTAAAATCGGAAAGTTTAAAACATTTCATTGCCTTGCCCAACGTGGGGCTACAAAATTAAAAGAGTATCAGTTCGATATATTTAAAACCTACCACAATATTAATGTATTTTATTTTATATATGAATTCGGATACAGATTTTAATATTCACTCGAGGCTGAAATGGAGTTAAAGGGCAAACTCTTGCATAGTACAACAAACGTCATCGTACTATTCTGCCAAGTCTTCTCAAAATTTAAAACACAATTGTAAGGATGATGGTCAAAGTTCACAATTTTTGCCAATAATATAGGGTAATAAACACTCTCCCCTGAATTAGATGAACCAATGAACAAAAGTTTCTTACGCTATTTTGCTGAAATCGCTTAGATTCTGCAGTAGTTTTTGACGATTTCTCTTCCTCTATAACGTCCAGGAAGTTGTGTTTCAAGTGATTCGAAGCGTTGAGGATACGTGTAAGTTTTGCCAAAGCTCTGTGTCACACGAGCGTCATGAGTTGACGCGCGTCATGACGTTAGGTGCGCCCACACGTGTCAATACCTGCGCATACAATCACTTAACGCGTGTCTAACATTAACACTGTATCTTATGCAAAACGGTACACGAGTGCTCTTGGCGATGTGCATTCTTGCCAATCGGGCGTTGCCTAGCGGCCGACGTGCGTTGAAAGAAAGAAAACGGGCGTTATCTTGACTTACGTTGTAGCTTGATCGTCTTACTCGATCTGTGGGTACAATGCACGTCGCCAAGAGCGCTCATAAGCAGTTTCACATAAGATACTGTGCCAATCTATCATGCGCATTATGTGACTCATGCGCGCAGGCATCGACGCGCGTCGTTGTAGTTGACGTCATCAACGTTAGATGACGCTCGTCAACACAACGCTTGTGTGACACAGCCCTAAGAATGTTTAATTTTCTCAGATACAAACCAGTAAAAGGCCAAATTGTGAAATGATTGATTTGGTGTGCACATTACGTCAGCACTGTATCGCGCCTGGAGCTGAGATCGCGCCCGACGTCGCCAGCCTGCCGTCAGAATTACGGTGCACATGCTGTTAGTCAATGACGTAAATGACCTCCGCAAAAAAGAATGCTCTGAGGATGGGAGATGCACATTAAATTCTGACTTTAAAGGCTGCGGCGAAATATAAATATAACAAATTCTAAGGGAATCAATGACTCTGAGACAAAAACATTAAAGAAATAATTTATTAGTAATTTTACGAGAAACACGCTGGTATGTTTCTTCCCATTAAATGACTCTTCCTGTAGATTAATATTTTTATTACCTTTTATACAATTATGTACTGCAAGAACCACCTTCTTAGGTTTGTGGGAGGGCAGGACTCCTTTCTATACTAGCCTTTTGGCAGTTGTTTTCCCATTTCCAGGGCCCTCTGTGAATTAATGGGTTGTAGAAGATCTTATGTGTATTTCTGGAAGTTGGAAGCATGGCAAGCGCCAGACTTCATGTGCATATTGTCTCCATCTCTCTCTTTGTATTTATTTTGAAGGGAGGCTGAGTAGACCTCAGGATCGCCCTGAATAGGACGTAGCCAGGTAAAAATCTAGAACTTTGTTGGGGATTGAAATCGGGTCCCTCAGGGTAACAATTGTGTGTCCTAACCACTACGCTATCACGGCCACTTAGATTATTATTCATCCCTATATTGGCCCTGTTAAATCCTGAAGCAAGGAGTAAAAAAGGTCGTTGCACTCACCGGCCCTCGAACTTGTGCTTGAGGAAGTCGAAGAGCGCCTTCTGCATCATGTCGGTGACCTCGTAGCCCTTGAGCGACGGCCCCACCAGCACGACGGGCCGCATGGACGGCACTACGTCGTAGGGCGTGGTGGTCTCCTGCTTCTTGAAGAAGGGCTTCCGCTTCTCCTTGGCCGGCGGCGTCGTCAGCGTCGACTTGCCCAGGCGCGCCGAGTCGGAGTCGTCGCCTGCGCACGCCTCGGCATGTAGCATTCTGCACCCGCGCGCCCTAGCCCTAGCCCTAGCCCTAGCCCTAGCCCTGGCTCTAAAGCCATAAACCTCCCGCTCCAGCTCTAGCCCTAGCCCTTCCGCCGTGACCCTGTCACCCTTGTCCTCCCGCCGTAGCCCTTGCGCGCTAGATCTTGCGCGCTAGTTCCTACGCTCTAGCCCCTGCGCTCTAGCTCCCTTGCGCTCTAGTCCCCTTGCGCTCTAGTTTCTGCGTTCTAGATCTCTGCGCTCTAGGCCCCCTGCGCACTAGCCCCCCTGCGCTCTAACCCCCCTGCGCTCTATCCCCCCCTGCGCTCTATCCCCCCCTGCACTCTAGCCCCCCCTGCGCTCTAGCCCCCCTGCGCTCTAGCCCTCAGCGCTCTAGCCCTCAGCGCTCTAGCCCTCAGAGCTCTAGCCCCCTGCGCTCTAGCCCCCTGTGCTCTAGCCCCCTGCGCTCTAGCCCCCTGTGCTCTAGACCCCTGCGCTCTAGCCCTCTGCGCTCTAGCTCTCTGCGCTCTATCCTCCCTGCGCTCTAGCTCTCCCGACTCCCCACCTACCTGTCGACCTAGCTTTTGCGCTCCAGCCATATCGCCCATTCACCTATCCACATCCCAGGCCTCACCGCCTACACACGATAAGGGGCCCTCACCGTTTGGGATAAGGAGATTTTTTTGCGTTCCCTACCCCAACACGCGTTTCCAGAGTTACGCGCCCATACGTAGCAGTTTTACCTGTTCCTTATTATCCGTCCGGAATATGAGCGTATGCGACTAGAATCCGAGAGTAAAACTCACGAAATAAGACCATCGGCTCCTGATTTTATTCAGAGATCATAGTAAATAGTAGCAGTTTTACCCGTTGGTGTGGGTTTCGTTTTTAACCGTATCACAAAAGCGTCCATTAGCGTTCAGTTTTGTCTATTCAACTCCACAGCCTCTTGCGCTCGAATGGACGATTACGGGGCTGCCACCACTGGCACTGTTTCTCTTTGTTCGGACGAGGTCGCTTCTGAGCGAGGGCGCGTTGCTGCTTGCCCGATAACGGTGGTTACTTGGAACAGGGATACACCTTAAAGACATTGTCATGAACATGAAAATCAGGAGCTGATGGGTTTAGTTCTTAACTCTTTTACTCGTCGAGTTGTAGCTACAGATGATGGTTTTACCCAGAACGAGTAAAATAGTATTGTCAAAACGCTAATGTATCCCCAAGTGTGTGAGCATCTGAAACCTCGTTGCTCGCACACAGCAAGAAGTTTTATACACGTCCGGGAACCGCGACTTTACTTGCATTATTTTACCCGTCCGGGTAAATGCGCAAGTATGGTTCTACAAGCTCGCGGGTAAAGGTGACTTGAAGAAAACGTCTCCGAGCACTGAACGAGATAAACTTGAACTGGTAAAACTGAGCATTTGCAAGCACCTTCAATGCACTATTGTACAGAGATGTGCAAAACAACAGGAGCAAAGTCGGCACGTATCTAAAACGCAAATATGTTCCTCTATTTATGATTCAACTTCCTTAAATGGCTCTGATTTTGCCAGGTTTCGGCAGCCCCCCCCCCCAATTTGTGCATGGTAGGCTTTAGCATATTCAGCTTGTTTAGTAAAAGATTTTGTTTATCTACATTCTTTTTCTTTTACGGAATTCCATTTGATATCACAAAATAGTTAATTGTATCCAAAAAGCAGTATTAATTACGTATAAAATGATTCCAAATATTAAGTAAAAGGGATTAACAATAGCAAAATATAATTACAAAGCTAGAAAAAGCTCTCTAATATTATACGTTCTGCAACATCGTAAATATTTGCATATATTTTGTATGTTAATTATTTCATAAATACAAGTGTGCAGTTGAAAATTAGTAGAATTAAATCTTAGCTCTTTTTAAATCGAAAAAAGTCAATCTCAAATTTTCTTAGGAATTTATAGATAGAAAAATTGCACTAAAAGCAATGGTTAGCAATGAATAATGAAAACGAGAAGTAATATACCAACAAATGACAAAGTAAAATGCATTGTACGCTTACTGGACAAAAACGGTAATTCAAAATTT
This sequence comes from Teleogryllus occipitalis, assembly GCA_011170035.1. Lineage (NCBI taxonomy): Eukaryota > Metazoa > Arthropoda > Insecta > Orthoptera > Gryllidae > Teleogryllus > Teleogryllus occipitalis. The sequence goes on along the minus strand of BLKR01001528.1, from coordinate 254,838 downwards.
CTTTATATTATTTTAGAAAGTTTTACAAAAATGCATGCTTAGGAGAAGAATAATTGCTTCATTAACGCTCTTTCATTTTGAACTATTAAATACTAAAAACAGACAGATATAGTAAAAGAAACAATGAAATGACTAATATTTAATTTTTTTGATTATCTAACTTGTTAATTTATTACCAATTTCATCACTTCCCATTGCTTATATTTTAGAATATAAACAACGCTACACACATTTTCGTATAATTTGAACGGTCAATGAAATTTCTTACACTTCAATGTTATGATTTTTGCCCAAATGAATTTTTAATCCTTAAAAATAGCACCCTTACAGTTCACTTTTCCGTTACAAAATGTTTTCTGCAAATTAAATAAAGAGATTTTCTTTATTAAAATTTTTGATTGGAGATGCATTTTATATGAAAAGGTGAAAGTTCTTGAAAATATTGCCAGATAAAGAATCAAATATTTGATTTGTATTTCCTCTTGAATTCATCAAAATAATTAAAACAAAACCGAAATGAATCTATATTACAAAAACTCACCTTCAAAAGACGAAATACATACAAGCACATGCAGCTGCACGGAGCGCAAGGCACTACTCTTAATATCTTACCTCGTGTTGGCCTCCAAAGCAAGGGTACCAACTGACCGATACTTACTCCTTTCAATATTTACCTCTTAAATTACATCACTCTCCGGCCGAGATGCCGCGAAGAGAAAGACTCATCTTCGAACATAGTCAAAGCGAAAGCATTAGGTGCCTCGGAAGGGTTCTTCAAAAGATCGGTCTTCTGGACGTCCGGTTCAAGGAAAAAGGAGGCACGGGATTGGCCAGCTATGTTGAGACAACACTCTACACGAACATTCGCGTTCTAACACAAAACGACACCGATTTAACGAAACAGTTATGCCAAATATCAACTCAAAAACTCCACAAAACACAATTAGTTATGAAAAACACATCAATAAACACCAACTAAACAGAAAATACTTGCGGTTTTTCCAAATTTTTCTACGATACACAATCAAAATCCTCACAACACAAATGTTCACAGACAGTATGCAACTAAATCATAAGCACAAAAGTCACTCTGTAGTGTATTATAGTCACTGAAGTCTTTCGCACACCACCAAAATTATTTATTAAAATTATATTTGAAAACTTGTTACAAGTCTTGAAAATAGTATAGTTGAAAAAATATATGTGTCAATTTTCCATTGATTTGGAACATATTTTTCATTTTGTAGACGGCTTGTAAAAAAGTAAGAAACGTCCAATGCCAAAAACTGGATTATCTACAATATTTTCATAATAAATAAAAGTATCTAATTATAAAAACTGGTTATTAAAAAATTGAATAATCTAGCGGGCTATCGAATTAAACATTTTTACAGGAATTTTTAAAACATTGAAAAATCATTGGTAGAGAAAATACATTTGTTAAAATTAAGAAGTTACAGCCAAACGTATGAAAGTTTGTGTGTGCATAGACTCTACTCACTAGGGAGGTTGTAATTTTTGCATGGGTAGAATTTTTTTGCTCTTCTCCTCAATATGATTAAAATGTACAAATACTCAGAGATACAAAATTTGAGAGCAATAAAACAATATTAAAACGAGCCATCGAGTATTGACATATTATACCTTTTGGATTCCTTTTTTATGTGACAGTCGCATAGGAAATTATGTTTGTGTGCTTAGACAACAATTGATAATATTTTACGCATGTTATTAGTTATTTTAACAAAAAAGAGATTGTCAAAAGTAGGATTGTACGACGGTTATATTCAAATATCTGTATTCTCATTGGCAAACGTTAAATTCACAACACTTTTTATTACGAACTATTTATGCGGGAAAAAATTCATAACTACAGTCCAACGTGAGCTGAGCAAATAAAAAAATATTCTTTTGGAAAAACAACGTATCCTCTTCATGTAATTAAAACCCATCTGCTAAAGATTTATACGTCCTCCAACATATTCTCAACTATTTCAATTTTACTATAAGGAAAATAATATAACTGTAATCAATATCTATTAATACCCAATTTTAAATAATTTAGATGTCTCTAAGTGGATAAACCTAAGTGATTTACTAATGTGAATAATTGTATATTTGCAAACTAGTAGTGCTAGCACGTTCTTTCGCGTCCTATTTCACGCAAAATTACGCGAAAAGTACTTAAATATTCGAAAAAGTGTACATTACCTTATTTAAAAATCCATCTTTAAGGAACAGATTTCATTAAAGAAAAGAATCTCTATCTTCAATGTTTTAGTTATAGGAAGACTCCATAAAAAACTTGACTTTGCAATTTTCGAATAACAAACATTTTGCCGTCATTCGATTTTTCGGAATGAAGGACCCACAAAACACAGATTCTGGCTACACCACGTGATAGAGGATTCCCCCCCCAAAAAAATTGGTTACTAGATTTATACAGTTTTTCGATACCAGGGCCCTGTAATAAGAGTTATTCTGTTAAAAATTCGCCGTTTTTTCACGCAGCATTACATAACTTTCTCTCCAATCCGTAGCGAGAAAGTAAAATATGATTTGTCTGTACAAAATACTATTTTATGGAAAAATTAAGGAAGATTTCAACACTTTGAAATACTTAAAAAGTTGAAAAAGAATTAATGTTGATATGAGCTGTTTTAATACGATTTCGTATACTTTTGTTTGTATTCAAAACTTCTCAAAAAATTCCAAACAATCTAGGAAGTATTCTAAAAATATAAAACGCATTATCTAACACGGATTAACATTGTTTAATTGCTCTTAAATTGTTAATTACTTTGTTTTACACTTAACATATGGGAGGGTTCGAAAAAAATGTAAACCTTGAAAAAATTAAGACCATCCTAGTATTCACACACCAAAGGGTAAATGAATTGCCCCTTTTTGTGAACCTGGGCAATGTATAATGAGTGTGGTGTAACATCATTCCTTTTAGTCAAGGGCAACACGCGAGATTATGAGGAGAGATGGCGTTACGGACCGTTAGTCAGTGTGTCATGTGTAGTAGAGGTTCTGGCGACTTGCTATCGCGATCAGTTTGTCCTTTTATTTTCCATTCACTAGTATTTTTTGGTCGTATGTTTTCTCCATTACAGTTTAAAAATAAATTAAAGAGACTTTTCAATACACATTTAATAGCACATTTCTGAATTTTTCCTTCTGGACATTTTCGTAGATAAAAACAGTGTTAAAACATTCCAATTAAGTTGATTGAATCTAAAAAAAAACTCGTTTCAAAACTTGAAAGAATTTTTTGAGAACAAAAATAACAGTTGGTAATTGAAAATATCTGGCTTCTGATATGTACTATTTGGTCTTGGAGTAAAATGGAACATTGTGCAAAGTTAGCACTCAAAACGATTCAATGTTAAATTGACATTTAACGATTTAACGTAACGTTTAACGATTTAACGTAACATTAAACGAATTAAACGATTAAACGTAATTTTACATGAAAATAAATATATTCATTTTCGAAAGTAAAAACGTACACATAAACTGCCAAGAAATCTATTACAATGAACTTTGCACGTAAAACAATTTTTCTCTCTCCTGTTTTCCCTGAACATTAGTTGTGAAACTGCAAAAAATGGAGGAAAAACCTAGCATCTTTACCAGCCAACATATTTCTTCCAAATATTTCAAAAAAGTAAAAATAGTTTCCGCTTGCTTATCTACATTGACGTAATTAGTAGGAATGAACAGCATTTGTCTCCTTTTAAAAAACAAAACGATCAGCCCATCAATGTGCGTTCTCCCGTCGATCGACCTAATCTGACCCAAGTCGCCAGAACTCGGTCGACGAAGCTCTCCTCGCTTCCGAACTCTCGCGTCGGGTTGAGTCGCAACGGAAAGAGTCGTCGAAACCAAAAGAAGAAAGAGACCAAAGAGACCAAGCACACATCGTGTCTCGTGTGGCGTGTCGTCGCGCAGACCGCACGTACCAGGGGTTGGAGGGGTGGAGCCTCGCGAGTTGGCACTCTTAGATGTGGACAGCACATCGTTGACAATCGCACCTAGGTTGGACGACGAGGAGGTCTTGCTGGCGTACAGCTTGGAGTTCCGCGCTTGCTGCTGCTGCAGCCGCAGGTTCTCCAGCTTCACCGGCGACGGGATGAAGCCCACGTCGCTGCCTTCCTTCACCAGGCGGCCGATCCACCAGTTGTTGTCGTACTTTTCCTGCGAAGCGCAGCGCAGCGCCGGGTCATGGTGGAGGCGAAAGACACATGCACGGGGAGGGTCATGTAACACTCGTTTTCACAAATTTACTCATTTGCTCTCGCTATTTTGCACTCTCCTTCTCAGTCACTCCTCTCTCTCTCAATCGCTCCCCCTCACCCCCTCTCAATCTCTCTCTCTTTCTTACTCCCTCCTAATCGCTCCCTCTCCCTCTCTCTCCCTCTCTCTCATTACTTCCCTTTCAATCGCTCCCTCTCCTTCCCTCCCTCCCATTCCTTCCCTCTCAATCGCTCCCTCTCCCTCCCTCCCTCTCATTCCTTCCCTCTTAATCGCCCCCTCTCACTCCCCTCACTATCAATCGCTCTCTCACTCACTATCAATCGCTCTCTCACTCACTATCAATCGCTCTCTCACTCACTATCAATCGCTCTCTCACTCACTATCAATCGCTCTCTCACTCACTATCAATCGCTCTCTCACTCACTATCAATCGCTTTCTCACTCACTATCAATCGCTTTCTCACTCACTATCAATCGCTTTCTCACTCACTCAATCGCTCTCTCACTCACTATCAATCGCTCTCTCACTCACTATCAATCGCTCTCACTCATTATCAATCGCTCTCTCACTCACTATCAATCGCTCTCTCGCTCACTATCAATCGCTCTCTCGCTCACTATCAATCGCTCTCTCACTCACTATCAATCGCTCTCTCACTCACTATCAATCGCTCTCTCACTCACTATCAATCGCTCTCTCACTCACTATCAATCGCTCTCTCACTCACTATCAATCGCTCTCTCACACTAAATCGCTATCTCCTGGTCCCTTCCCCTCAGTTGATATTTCTTGTTTCCTCCTCATCAATTGCGGTCTCCCGCCCAATCATTATCTCTCGGTCCCTCCCATCCATCCAATCGTGATATATCGCTCCTTCCCGCTCAATCGCTTTTTTTTCTTATCCTCCCTGTCAATTGCTGTCTCTCAATCCCTGTCTCTCAACCGTTATCACTCGCTCTCTTTCTCTTTTAATCTTTACCTCTCTATCCCTCCAAACAATTGCCATTTGTCGCTTCCTCCCAGTCAATTTCTTTCTCTCGACCCCTCCCCCTCAATTGCAATCTCTTGCACTTTGCCGCTAAATCGCTCTCTCCCCCTTTCTCTCCCTGTGTCTTATTATGCGGTCGTGAGGATTCAAATGGGGACCAATTGGAGTGGGAAGGATTGGGCCTGGTGCATGGCCTTTTATGTAAAGTACTACCAAGGTGTGATGTACTTTGTGTAAGTTGCGGATAGAAAATTCCCTTGAAATTTAGCGGGGATCATAGACACGAGAGATCAGAGCAGTTGCTCTCAATATTTTCCTTCAGGTAGCGGTTTCCTCTAGGCTCTGCTGAACATAACTGGTCTAAGGCATGGGACTTAGATTTGAGCCCGGACGGTATCGAAGGAGACCAGGCCTCGCTTGTGGGAGATACCTGGGTGGCGAAAATCCTCGCAAGCCGACGTAGGTCGGCGCCGGATCTCACCATCCAGCGAAAGAAGATCACACCCACCTCCCATGATAAAAATGTAACTACACTTACGGGACTAATGACACTAGTGACACAATGGATATTTCCACTATTCTCTACAAGGGTTCGCAAACTCAGGCACGCATACCCATGGGGTACACGGCTGGTTAGTAGGAAGTACGTGAACAACTTACAGGAGAAGATTTAAATGAGAAATTAACCGCTTAAATGAAAAGTTAGTGGTTTATTCCACATTTTTCTAATTACTTATTTTGTAGATTTGTAAACATTTCACCAATACATTATATGCCGTAACCAGCTAGATAAGATGAAATAAATCAAATTCAAGAAAATATCATCGTGAGGGTACATTAAACACTTTGTCAGGCAAGACAAGAAAAACCTTTAAATGTTCCGAGCACCACTAAACTAGTGAAAAAGTGTACGGGACAGATTTTAAGAGAATCATTATTTTAGAAATCGTTACTGGTCGATTTAACCTAAAGCCATTTAAATGGAAAAATAGAAACATTTTGGGGGGGAATTGGTAACAACGACGCGGCATCTTTTTGCCAGTATTTGCTGCCAAGACTGGGCGGCGTCGACTACGACGGTGGCGGTGGTGGTAGTGCAGTCGGCGGCGATAGTAGAGGCGGCGGCGATGAAGGCGGCGGCAGCGGTGATGGCGGCGGCAGTGGTGGCGTTGGCGGTGGCGGCGGCGGTGGCGGTAGTGGTGGCGGCGGTGGCGGCGGTGGCGGCGGCGGGACCCGGGAACCCGTAGTGGGCCGGCTCTGTCACCCGTGCGCCCTAGAAGCCCCGCGCTGCGGCAGCCACCCTGCCTCCCTCCCCGAACCCCTTTCCGCCCCCCGCCACCCAGCGATGCGCCCCGCTGCACAATTCCTAACGCCCCTCGCCGGCACCGCCGCGCCGCGGGCCGGTCCGGGCCGCAGTGAGGGCGACGTAATATCTCTGGCCCTGCGGCACCTGCGAAGGTAGCCCCCCACCCTCCCTGCCCCGCCCCCCGTCGCCTCCGCCACCTCCGCAGCAGCAGCAGCAGCACCCGCACGGCCCTGATCGATCGCCCGAACCGACCCCCCTCCCCCTCCCCATCCCGCCCCGCCCCGCCCCGCCCGTCCGCACGCCCTCTGACAACCAGCCAACCAGCCGGCCGGCCGGCCGACTGGGCCCTTGAATCGCTTCTCCCTGCAGGGACCGAGCCACTGCAGTCGTCACACGCCCCTGTCCCCTAAGACGTAGCCCTCCCCATTGCGAACAATTTGGCCCATTTTCACTTCTCGAGGCTGCTTCTATGGTTCGATTCTTACTTCTCAACGGCATATTTCGAGTCCTTCAGTCCGTTCGACCGTCGCGTCCGTCAGATCGTCAGTCGGTCAATTCATTTCCGCGACCGCTGAGGCCATCGCTTGCAGGAATCTTCTCAGTCCTGTTCGTCGTGGAACAATTGGGATTATTGCTGCTGCAGCTTCAGCCGCATCATTTTATTTTAAAGTATTTTCTAATATTGTGTCAGAGTTCGTCAATCAGTGCTACAACTCAGACGGCTCAATTATTACATCTAACGTTCCCTGTGTACATTGTGTATTAAATTTCATGAATTATTCATTAATAATGTCTCGACTATTGGCGATTCACTTCTTAGTACTGTATGTAGTTCGTATTTTTTTTCTTTTCTCTTGTTATCCGTTGATATTATCTGCAGTGATTTCTCACAACTCCTCATAATATACTAATCGTATTTTCCTTCAGTGTCTTATGAGATTATCTACTGTTATCATTATTATGTTTACGGTTTTTTTCTTGTAATTATCTAAACACCGCCAAACTTTCACTATCATAAAGTTTTCTTTTCAGATACTTTTCGTTGCATCTTAACCAACGTTACGAACTATTTCAAGCCTTACATTGTATATGTAAAGTGATGAATTCTATTCGTGACATATTCATACGTGGTACCGATTTATGTTCTTACAACAAATAAATTCAAAGTTAGTGAAATAAATCCGTAAGAAATCTGTGTCACAATAAGATTCATAATTCGAAAGACGTCTAAGCGATACGAAATTAGTTATATCAAATTCTTTTGTTGTTTTTTTTATAGAAAAATCCACAAGCAAGATAGTAATTGACTTTGAACTTTATTTTCAGTACGTAGAGGGATTTCGTGTCATTTTACTCTGAATGTAGAAAACGATATTTAAATGCAATTACATTTAATAATTATGATATTTCAGTCCTGAGACAACTTTTCACTTCATTAAAATAAGAAACACATTACTTGTAAGAAATTCTCTCATTTTTCATAATCTTCACAGAAAATTCTTTGATTTTCATAGTCTTAACAAAACAAATTGTTAATACGATCTATTTAATATCTGCCGTGGATGTATTGTTGGAACATCGCGTTGCCTTTGTGGCTGCGAACTGTTCTTTTGATCCGCATTGCCTCTTGCCTGGAGGCAAATGACTCGTGGCGCAGGCGGTGCCACCCCTGGCGCGTGGCGCATCCCGCCAGAGGTCGGCGACCCCGCCGCGCCGCGCGCCGCGCCCGCCCTGCTGACCCGCTTCCCGACTGCGCCCGCCGTCCCGCGCCGCCACGCCACGCCCCCAATACCCAATCCTCTCCTTGTCAACCCACCCGTCATTCTCTTCCTAGACCCTCCCCGCCCCGCCACGCTCCGTCCCTCCGCTCCCCGCCCCGGTACGTCCCGTCCCGTCCCGTTCCGTCCCACCCCGCCTTGCTATGTCCCGCCCCATTCCATCCCGCCCCGCTACACCCCGTTGCGTACCACCCCGCTCCCGCCCCCTCTCGTCCCGCTCCCTCTCGTCCCGCTCCCTCTCGTCCCGCTCCCTCTCGTCCCGCTCCCTCTCGTCCCGCTCCCTCTCGTCCCGCTCCCTCTGCGTCCACTCCCTCCCGTCCCGCTCCCTCTCGTCCCGCTCCCTCCCGTCCCGCTCCCTCTCGTCCCGCTCCCTCTCGTCCCGCTCCCTCTCGTCCCGCTCCCTCTCGTCCCGCTCCCTCTCGTCCCGCTCCCTCTCGTCCCGCTCCGCCTCGCCGTCTCGCCCCGATCCGTTCCGCCCTGTCCCGCCCCGCTCTGCTCCGTCCCTTCCGACCCGACCTGACCCGCTCCGTCCCGCCCGCCCCACTCCGTTCTGACACGTCCCGCAAGGGAACTATCCCCGAGGACTCCATTCCATCTCAACCCCTACGACACCGTCCCATCTATCGCAACCATTCCAATCAATCAAGGACACCATCCCATTCCGTCTATCCCGTCCATCCCAT
>BLKR01001528.1:0-245719 GCA_011170035.1 Teleogryllus occipitalis | reverse complement strand
CCCATGCCATGCCATGCCATGCCATCCCATCCCATACAATTCCGTCACATCCAATCCCATTCCATCCCGCAAAGGGTCCCAGACGAACAACGAAGTTTATCGTCTCCCTTCGCAGATAATATGATGGCACTTCTTGGCTCACCGTTTCCCATCATTCCTCGCTACAGACATTGTCACAGCGAGCAGCGTGCAGGCAATCATGTAAATGGAAAAAATGGGTGCGTTGCCGGGAAAAGTAGAAACAAGTCTCACCTATTTAATGCTCCTTGTGAAGCAACATTACGACCAGCTTGCACTACGGATTACTGAGCAATAGAATTGGGAAGCATAGAAAGGAAGTGTTAGTGTATATTTTAGCATTACGAGTGTTTGGTTAATGAACACTCATTTAACTATCTTTTCTTTCGAGAAATTGTATTTTTCCGAGAAAAGTACGATTATTTCAAGTTGGACAATAACATTCTAATGTTTGATTCTATTAAAAAAAGTAAACAAACGGATTTTATATTGTAACGGTGGGTTGAATTTGTTCCCAATTATCATCGTGAAACAATTGTAAAACACAGCAGCAAAATTTTTATTGTTCATTGTCGAATCTGCGATTAATGAAAATAACGAAGTTATTCATTTCGTTGCAGATCATAGGAGAGTGGATTTGCCAAACCAATGTTTCTAATATGGTAAGCATCGGTACCATGTGCGCTCAGGACCACATATAAACGGATCTACACTACAGTACCATTTCATACAACAATATTATTGCAAAGAACACGCCCGAGCATGTATTAGAAACGTATGCACTACAATCCACTCAGCAGTAAAGTCGGAGTACACCATTAATATTGCACCGGGAAATCGAGCTTGCCGATGAATAAGTGTAACACAAAACTAAATGTTGAGACCGTTTCTTTCAAGTTGTAAGTGAACTGAATATTTTATTCCATTATCACAATATTATATTCGTAACTACCAAAACGTAATTTCACTAAAATTCAAGATTTGCATGAAATGTATAAGTAGGAATAACGATTACTTTATTTTATTATTCGATAAAATACGTATTATTTTATTAATCACCGGTTTTTTAACTTTCTGCTTCTTTATCTATATTCACTAGAACTTTTCAGCAAGAAATTAAAACGTTATCAATACTTTTAACTATATAACTATTATTTAACATAGACCCTCAAAAGCAACAAAATATCTTAAACATACGAATAACGAATAAACTAACAACGCATACATTTCTGTTGGATGTTCCCCGATTTTATTCTCTTGTAAATTGGGCCATTACATCTACATGCCTCCCTTCCAGATGCCGACCATGCAATGGAAAAGCACCCTCGCCTTGCACCCTATAAACTGACTCGCAGTCGACTTTACAATCCTACAAAGCGAGCTTATGATGTAGGAGGAATGCTGTATATTTTAGATCGCAGTGTGTTAATTGCTACGTGAGAGCAACAGAGTTGCGGATTACTATTGCCGGTAATCGGCCTTCCCTTGCTGAGGATATGCGACTGTTTGAACCGTTTATTTTTACCCGTCGGAGAGAACACGAACGACTATGGCGTCTTTCCGAGGGTCAAAATCATCAAATAAGTAAAAAAATGCGTCGGATTCTAATTGGTATCGGGATACGTGTTAGGGGACGTCTGCATCCAAAATCTGTCGGCGTAACCCTAAATCGGATAGAGTTTTGCGAAACCTTTACGAGGCAGATAGCGACGCCCCTTAACCAAAATTTAGCAAGGGATTGAACCGGGTCCCGCCTGTCGGGTCCCGCCTGTCGGGTCCCGCCTGTCGGGTCCCGCCTGTCGGGTCCCGCCTGTCGGGTCCCGCCTGTCGGGTCCCGCCTGTCGGGGCCCGCCTGTCGGGTCCCGCCTGTCGGGCCCCGCCTGTCGGGTCCCGCCTGTCGGGTCCCGCCTGTCGGGTCCCGCCTGTCGGGTCCCGCCTGTCGGGTCCCGCCTGTCGGGTCCCGCCTGTCGGGTCTCGCCTGTCGGGTCTCGCCTGTCGGGTCTCGCCTGTCGGGTCTCGCCTGTCGGGTCTCGCCTGTCGGGTCTCGCCTGTCGGGTCTCGCCTGTCGGGTCTCGCCTGTCGGGTCTCGCCTGTCGGGTCACTTTGGGGTGTAACGAAATTTGGAATACATTTTTGGCTTTTAGAAAAGGTTCGTGCAAAAGTTGGGAACAATCGCACTTGTGGTTCAAATGTGTTTGTGGAAAAACATACTCATCCATTTTTAAGTAGTAGTAATAATATGCCATAAGAAGTAATAAGATGCACGTACACACATATTCCATTTTCTATCCATTCCTATTCCATTTCTAAATGAGTATTATAGATGAAATAATATGTGAGACATTGTATTGTTAATTTTTCCGCTTATCTCCGGCCTATTACAAATGGAAGTCAAGTGTCGGGGTTCACCCGTATCCGCGCTGCTATAGGACATTGGGGATCTTGAAGCGCCAGCGTCTGACGGTGGAGGAGAGGGGGAGTAGCGGAAGGAGCCTCGTCGAGGGTGTTTTCCCGGAAGTAAGCGGCGCGGGGCACATGTGAGGAGCAGCGGCTCGATAGCCTGGGAGACAGCGGAACGCGGAAGGGGGCACGGACGGTGGCAGATGTGGGTGGGGAGGGAGCGTGAGAGAAGAAGAGGATGGCGGACCGAGGGCGGCGACGTGGGCGGGACGTCGGGATGACTGCGAATGCGGGAGCAGCGGAAAGGGGGCGGGTCATCGGTGTCGGCGATGGTGGGGATGAGGGTCAGGGTAGAGGCGAAGGAAGCGATGGTGGAGTGAGAGCAGAGAGGGCGGGATGCTGAGGGCAACGATGTAGGGAGCGGGAACGGTCACGATGAGGCATGGGGGAGACGTGGGGGAGACGTGGGAGGGCGAGGTGAGGTATGAGGCGTGGGGCGAGGCGTGGGGTGGAGTGGGGTGGGGTGGGGTGGGGTGGGGTGGGGTGGGGTGAAACATGGGGCGAGGTGAGGCGAGACGAGACGAGGCGAGGCGAGCGGCATGGCGAGGCGTGGGGCATGGCGAGGCGTGGGGCATGGCGAGGCGTGGGGCATGGCGAGGCGTGGGGCATGGCGAGGCGTGGGGCATGGCGAGGCGTGGGGCATGGCGAGGTGTAGGGGGCGAGGTGTAGGGGCGTGGCGTAGGGGCGAGACGTAGGGGCGAGACGTAGGGGCGAGACGTAGGGGCGAGATGTAGGGGCGAGACGTAGGGGCGAGACGTAGGGGCGAGACGTAGGGGCGAGACGTAGGGGGCGAGACGTAGGGGCGAGACGTAGGGGCGAGACGTAGGGACGATGAGGGCAGTTACGGTGAGATATGGATGAGCTCGCGGGAATCGGAGGAAATGGAGCGGCGCCGGGGCAAAGACAAATGCAGGGCTGAGAGGTGGACGAGGGCGAGGGTGGTGCGGTGGCCGGGGGCGACGAGGAAGGCAGAGGCAAATGCGGGTCCGGGGAGTTGAACGCGGGCGTGGGAAGTGGCGGGGGCAGATTCGGTGTGGGCGGAGCCAGCGTGGGCGTGGAATGCACCGAAAGAAGCGGCAAAAGACAGGAAGCAGCGGCCCAGCGACGGAACTCGGCTCAGAGCCACAGCCTTGGGGCGCTCCTAATAAAATGCTTCCACCTCCTCCTCACACGCGGCGTTTGCCGCCCCCGGTGCAGCTAACCAGAAAAGCTGAAAACTTTGCAAGCTGTCCCTTGTTTCCATTGTCCCTAACAACTATGTACCAACCCCTACCTCCTCCCTAAATTCCCATTTCCAAAATTAAGCCTGTAATGTATCTTTTACTTGAAGACCCTCTTATCCTCCGTCACTTGTTCTGTATGTCTCCTTGTAATTGATAACAATAGATACAGCAAGCATGATGATCCTGGCAAGTTTTGCTTGATAAAAGTGATTCATTTTCGCGCCATGTGCCGTACTGAATGTCTGCATAATTAGTGTGAGATTACTTTATAGAGTATTGTTGATATTGTTTCTGTTTGTTATTGACATTTAACTTACCTCGACAAGAGCATTCACTAAAGTGCAGAAAAATAACCCAAGAAAATATTCCAGTTCTAAATAATTGTCGTTTTGAAGAAGAGCGTGATACTAAATAAATTATTCATGCATCAAAAGTAATTTGAAATATTCACAGATAATTTAAAAAAATGTGAGTTAGTCACATTTTTACCACCTCGCACGAAGATGTCGTGTAGTGTTTCATGTGAAGTTCGTCTTTCTCTCTCGTATCCTTTTGAACCAATCAATGTGTTTTAATGAATGAAGACACAAACGGAACTATTTTAAGAGAGGGAGTCAACTAAACAGAATCACATTACTTAAAATAAATGTTTTAACATTATGTATTATAGTGCAAACGATAGAACCGTCAAGTACTGAAATTACTGCAACTTATTTATTGCGACTGTTATTAAGCTATAATTTTTCATGGGCGCTTTTCTTCTCCCTAAGCAAAGAAAATGAGATAATGAAACGTTTAGAATAATCCTCAATTACACTTATCAAATATGTAAGCACATAATCGTGCAGTCAGTTTCTTCAGTATCTGCATTAAATTATAAAGCCATAACATTGATTTAACTAAACATTAAAGAGGAACAACCAATCCTTTCGAATTATCCAATATATTCGAATTACCCAAATGTTGAATGAACGGCAGTCAACTACTGTTGCTGATTGTCGCGCCACACATTGGAAACCACCCTGTCCGCGCAGTCTGCAGAGCACCCTGTGCCGCTGTTCTTTGAAGTACGTTGGGGGCAGCGCAGCGCAACGACGGTCGGGGAGAGGGGAGTGGAGGGGATGGGGCGTGGAGGGGGAGGTCGAGTGGGAGGGGAAGTGGGTGTGGAGGGGGAAGTCGTAGCGGGGGTGGACGGCGGCGTTCAAAGGGCCCTCTGCCGGGGCAACACCAGAGACGTCCTTTCCCCTCCATATCCCCTCCCCTCCTCGTCTCCTCCCCTCTCCACCCTGCCTCAAAGACTCCGCTCCTTTTTCTTTCCGCTGCTGCCGCAGCGCCGCGGCGTGGCGCGCGGGGAGTTGTGCTCGGCGCCAGAGGGCGGGGCGTGCCTCTCCAGGAAGCGAAGAGCGCTCTGTATTTTTATGCAATAAGAAAGGAATTATATCTGTGAAAGGGAACGGTTGGTTCAAGTGATAAAGGATACTCCACAATTGCTTCATTCATGATTAAAGCTACCGGGAGCGGTGGCTCAGTGCATCAACTGATGTCACCTAGGTTCGAGTCCTGACGGTGACAGGATTTTCGACACTAGCTTTTCAGCTAGCTCGAATTCATTCGCTGTCTGGAGGAGAATTCTAGCGGCTGGCTGCTCTGATCGGTAGATTTCCGTGTGTTCTCCGATCAACATCAGGCGAATGCCGGAGATGTCCCCCAAACAAACGGGCCAGGGACCGCGCGCGCGATCTGTCCTTCCTCTTCCTTGTCCTATCCTCTCCCCACACACACACTCACGCTTACATGAACTACACTACCACATATATCGAGAGACCGGTCGGGGCCATGTAACTTGTTCCCGCTGGGGCGGTGCCCCGCTGGTGGGAGATACCTGATTAGAGAAAACCCCGCTAGTAGACGGTAGGTAGGCACCGGATCTCGCCATCCAGCGGGAGAAGATCACCGCCACCTCATGATGAAATCATGCACTATACTTACGGGACTAATGACCTTGGTAGTTGACGCGCCCGGAATCACTAACAATGAATCAATCAAATCGATAAGAGCTGCACGTCTTGCGCTCGTATTGGGAAATTCTTCACTCTGATGCTCATAATTTTCGATCTTATTTATCATAGTATGACGAATCGAAGTTATTATCTGGTAAAAAATATTAAGTTGCTGTCCACTTATTTATTTGCAAGAGGAAAGGAAGACCATTGCTTTCAGATCACATCACGTTATTCTACTGCTGAATAACTGTTTTTCCTTTTGTAATTTAGAATATATTATTGTAGCCACAACATTCCAATTTTATTTGCAGGTACGCATTAAATAGTGTCCTTCGAAGTCTGTAGTTTTTGTCGACAAAATCTTCGAGACTCATTTTCAGTGCAGTGATTGCAATAAATATACTGCAACTAATTATTTTGAAAATTTAATTCGCATGAATAATGTACTCGAATCTTAAATAAAGCAAACAAGAAATGGAGCCAGAGAGTAGAAATTCACTTTTGGGATCGATGAAATTTAAGGAAAGATTCATAAATCCTCCGAGAATTGAAAATGGCTGATATAAACAACTATATTGATTTAATACTCGTATATGAAAATAATTACAATAATAATTGCAATAATAATAATAATAATAATAATAGTTTGGACAAATTAATAGATTATTTCCAGTATCCTTAACTCGGGTACATTTTGAAAATAATGCAGGGAATCTGAGATATATGGTAACATCAAAAGTGAATTGTTAGTCAACTAAAAATCCAGGTATTCTAACTCTAAAGACGTAACGGCTTTAAATAGGCAATTCCGGCAAGCAGAAGATTATGCATTGTAATACAACGAAACTTTCAAAGTATTTCGCAGAATGCCGTCAAAGGAATGCGCTTTTCTCAGCTCCCAATTTTCGCCGCTTCTCGATTCTTTCTCGCGAACCATTAAAGATTCAGGATTCGCTGAATAAAGAACAGCCGGTGCATCTCCAGAGGCAGCCTCCCTCACCTAGAGCACCGAGTCCTCAGCAAGCTCGCACAAAGCGTCTCTCGTACACCTCGCACCCTGCTGCTGAGTGCCCGCCTTTGAGACAAACGAAGCAGCACACACTGTCTCGCATTATTTCTAAATTTGTAATTTTCGAAAATTCTAAGTGTTCAATGGAAATGAGACCCGCACCATTCGTTTAAGCGTTCTGTGTTATATCAGTGGAAAAAAAATCGAAGAAAAAATTGGACCAGTTTTTGAGAATTTTTTTAATAAATTACATTAATTTCAAGCACAAGTTGCGCAAAAATGACTAGTTTTCAAAAACTGGAACTTGATCTTTTTAAAATGCTAATTTTTATAAAACTGGTTTTTGCTTTAAACATAATCGATCTTGAATTACGTAATTTCTAAATGTGAAAATTTTGCAATTTTCAAAAATAAAGAGTGTTTGCCAGAAAAGGCACTAGCACCAATTTTTTTAAGGTACCGTTCTTTTCACATACGATGAGAAAATCTAAAGAAAATATAGCAGCCGTTTTTGAGAAACATTTTAAAACAATTCTAAATAGCCTAATTTCACGCAAAATTACGCAAAAAAGAAAAGGATTTTCGAAAAATTGTAAATGACATTTCAAGATCCGTTTTTAAAGAACAGATTTCATTAAGGAAAAAGTATATCATCAATATTGTAGTTGAATGAAGACACCGAAAAATGTTGCAATTTTCAAAGAATCAAGGTTTTCAACGAAAATGAAACCTGCTCACTTCCCTTAAGCATCCTTACGCTACCCGGGCACAAAGTTTAATAAAAAAATTGGAACCATTTTTGAGAAAAAAATGTTGAAAATGTTACTAAGAATTTATGCAAAATACCCTCAAAAATTAAAATACCTGTTTCAAACTCTAAGGACCTTGAATTTATTTAAATCGATCTAGGAATATCAATTTTGGAGAAAATGGGCAGAACAGTAAGCAACTCGCAAGCATGGACGAACGAACGGACGGACGGACGGACGGACAGTCAGGCAGTTTTGTCGACAATCGATTTCGTGGTACCTTGATAAGAAAACGTGGATTCTAATTACACAAAGTGTTAGAGAAAGTAATGTTCGATATGTAGGAACAAGATTTATCCACTTGTTCGTTACCAGAGACCGACAATAAGGGGTTTTCTTGACGAAAATCCGTCAGTATCCGGCACACGATTACAATACTTCCCTTTTTACGAAGTAAGGGCGAAAAAGTAAAAACTAGTTTTGATAATACTATACTCTGATATCCACCTAAGCAACCAAACAGACCAGCTGAGATGACTCAGGGTATCAATTAATGGAACTGAAGTGCCTGAGGTCATAGTCCCAACGGAGGCCCAATTTTCGACATTAGCTACATAGATAAGACGAATTCAGCTGTTGTCGGTCGGCTGTTCTGCTTCAAACGGCCGGCTGTTCTGATCAGTAGTTTTCCATGGTTTCTCTAATGAATACCAGGAGAGTGTCCGAGCAGTATCTTAACAAACGGGGCAAGGACCGTACGATATCTTTCCTTCCTCTTTCATATCCTATCATCACGCAACCGACTTGGTTGGTTAAAACCTCTGCTATCGCTTCACTTTTCCAACTTGAACTGCGGTCGTTATTTGTGTCTACATTGGTCCAACAACGTGAATAACTACTTCACTATCGTTTACTGATAGAATGTAGATATGATCCTGGGTGATCGAATTCGCAGATCGACTATTCTGATAGGCGGTTTTCGTGTGTTTCCTGATTACATCGAAGTAACTATCTGAGCAGGTTCCAAAGCAACGGAGCACGAACCTCCCGCTATCTTCTCCTCTCAGTCGTCTCCCGCGCCGGGCAACGACGCACGTTGGGAAGTAGGTTCGATACTTTCCGCTTAGTATCTGACAGGCGTAGATGGTGGGGAAGAGATTTCGTAAAAATACAATTTGTTGTAGATATTGCGATTTCAGCCATTAATCCGTTTAATGGCAAACTTCTTCCAGACATATATTTCCGAGAGCAATGCCCACTCAAACATTGTTGGTATTAAGTCTGATTATAATAATGTAACCTGTAAATGCACAGGTAAAATACCACCAGTCTGAATTCTTTCAACATTATATGGTAGGTATTAATTGAATTTTGCCATTTACTTACATCTGTTATATAAATATTTTCTGATTTATACCAACTGTGTTTCATTATTCGTCTCAGTCAAATGGCCAAATTTTACAGAATTTCTAACAAAATATTGAATGTGGGTGTTATTACAATGGATTTATTGTTATCCTATTAAGCAAAATAATTTGTTTTTAAATGTACTGTGTTCACATAAAGTTGAACAGATTGCAGGCGCAGACGCAAATTTTTTTCGAGTTGAGAATCTCTCTCTTCACAACCAACTACCAGTACTGCAAATTTCCATTTAATCGTCAGATAGAAAATGAGCTATATATTAAATGAGCTAAATGTTAATACACTTACAAATATTAAAGTGGCTTTTTAACATCTTTTGCTAAGTCTTTCAATTTTGAGGGAGGAGCCCACGGTAATATTTTCCGGCGTGGGCGAATATTCATACAAAGTGAGTGTAATAACCGGCTCAGTGCAATAACTGTTACCGCTGCAGCGTCTCCAACATTAGAAGGACCTGGAGGTCGAGTCCCGACGATGGCAGATTTTCAACACTAGCTAGGTCGAATTCAGCCGCTGTCTAGAGAATCTAGCGGCCGGCTGTTGTGATCGGTAGTTTTCCGTGATTTCCCAGATCCACACCATGAGAATGCCGGACCAGTACCCAAACAAACGGCCCACGGACCGCACCCGATCTTTCCTTCTTATTTCGTGTCGCATTGGAGAAGACAATATGTATCTTTACACCTTACTTTCACACACTTTCACTTACATGCTCTACACTACCCCACATTTCGGGATACCAGTCGGGAACATAGAGCTTGTCCCGGGTGGTGGGAGGTGGGAGGTCGTGGGTGGGGAAAGTCCCAGCAAGCCAACGTAGGTTGGCGCTGGATCTCACCATCCAACGGGGGCAGATCACCACCACCTCCCGCAAGAAAATATGCACTACACATACGGGGCTAATGACCTTAGCTTAGACACGCCCAGAACCACTAACTTATTAATCCAATTATTCACTCACTCGCTCACTTCTTCACCCATCCACTCGTTCTCTCCCACCCGCTCGTTCTCTCCCACCCGCTCGTTCTCTCCCACCCGCTCGTTCTCTCCCACCCGCTCGTTCTCTCCCACCCGCTCGTTCTCTCCCACCCGCTCGTTCTCTCCCACCCGCTCGTTCTCTCCCACCCGCTCGTTCTCTCCCACCCACTCGTTCTCTCTCACCCACTCGTTCTCTCTCACCCACTCGTTCTCTCTCACCCACTCGTTCTCTCTCACCCGCTCGTTATCTCTCACCCGCTCGTTCTCTCTCACCCGCTCGTTCTCTCTCACCCGCTCGTTCTCTCTCACCCACTCGTTCTCTCTCACCCACTCGTTCTCTCTCACCCACTCGTTCTCTCCCACTCACTCGTTCTCTCCGACTCACTCACCCAGATTTACACTTCCTGTCGTTCGCGAATGGCGATTGTGAGGAGGGGCCGGGGAGAGGGGAACGGGCTGGCACAGCGGCGCGGGGACTTACCTTGATGTGCAGGAAGTCTCGCACTTCGAAGGAGATGGCGCTGCCGTGCACGGGCGAATCGTCGTCCAGGGAGCCGTCGTAGCTAACGTTGGTCCGCACCGCAAACGCCACCCCCTTGCTCTGCGGACACAACCACCCCCCGCGCACCCTTGAGACTGGGCCCTTCGGCGCGCCGCTCACACACTCTTAGCGCACTTTTAGGGCAGGGCTGCAAGTTGAAGCAGGAGGGGGCGGGAGTTTACTTATCTGGGCTGTGCAGCGTCCAACGAGAAATTTCTCAACGACGCCAGTGAGTCATATGAATATTAATGACTCGTGTGCAGAAGTTGGTTAGCAAAGTATGCAGGAAATAGTTTCAGAAGAATAAGTGCCGTCATCCTTAATATCTTTTCTTGTGAGTTGTGACCCTTTTTGTCATTTACATTTTAATTTTATCTTGTTCCCGGTCTCCTTTTCAGTATGTTCATTTTTTTAGGCGAATTCTTTTAACTGTTCGTAGTATCTAACGTTATTCGTTAAGGATCAGGGTTCGGCGTAGTCTAGAGTGCATGATTTTTACAATATAAACTTCCTTGAAAAGTAAGCAATGTTGAGAAAGTAGTAAATCTTTTTCAAACAATTTCAAGGTTTCCAATTGTTATTTGTTATTGTAAATAAACGCTGTTTACTCTGCGGGAAAAATTATTTTCCGGATCTCCCTCGAAGATCTATTTTGGAAAGCACACTTATAACGTACAATGGGAGAGTTTTTACAATGTGGGTATTTCGTAAAATCGCTAGACATCCTAGAAATCTCTCTGAGCTGATGGCCTTTCGTTGTCCATGGCCCTGGCAGAAATGTTGGTATGAATACTCTTACAAAATGTGCTGCAAATTACAGAAAACGGTGATTTGTAATATTTTCGGGTATGCAGTATTCTATAGGTTGGGACCTTCATACGAATAATCATTCAAATATACTTACAGAAAAGTCACTGTGCGTAAGATCTCGGAATGCGAGAGTCCACAATCTGCGACTTCTAATTTTTTCATTGTAGTAACCTCCAGATTATATGCGATTTGCTGTAGATATTGGATCAGAATGTGATTTGTCGTATTTGGTTGTGACTTTATCGTATCTGGTTGAAAATCAGGGGTAAGCGGAGTATGTATGAAACAACGGGGAAGTATCCTCTGTTTTTGTAATTCTTGGAAGGTCCCTTGGTTTTCTATGCAGACTTTTATATCAATTTTTATTTTATTTTTTTAACATTTTTTTACATTTTTTAGAGACCAACGTTTCGAAGGTCATTGGAATGATAATGATTATCTTTATAAATTAGGTAAATAAAAATATAAATTAGATTAACTACAACCTACGAGAGAAACTGCATCAAATAATTTTGTAAAAGTTTTGATTTACCTGAATTAAATTGTAGTAATACGTTGTGAGTATTTTTTGATTTTGAAACAATATCTCACTCGTGTTTTTTTATTCACAGCCTCGTAAAATTATAATAAAAATTGATATAACATAAAAGTCTGCCTACAAAACTAAAGGACTTTCCAAGAATTACAAAAATATCCAAATAGGCAGTCCTATAAATAATATCAAGACATTGAACCTTCTTAAAGAAAAGTATTCTCCAATCTCCGCGTGATCGTTGTCGGCAGGCAGCGATCAGTGGCGGAGACAGACATCCGAGGGGGTCGCCGACCAACGATATTTTCCCATTGAATAAAAATATAAATGACTCATAATATAACATTAATTTAAATGGAAAAATGGAAGTGTAAGAAATGTAGTAGCTGTAATGAAATACAACGCCTAGTGTGTATTACCGTGGGTATACCATAAACCTATTTGTGACACAAGAGTGCGAAACTTTCCTTAAGAAATTCATAAAAATTGTATTCCCAATATTTCGTGAATTGCTGTTCAAACCATTGATTTGTGTATAAATTAACAAAGGACTTTCCAGTAAATTCTATGTCATTGCATCAGTATTACTACATTAGAAACGAATGTCACTGAACTTGGCCGTCATTTAATTTCGTAATAAAAACGGGCATTGCGGACGGAACAAAATATTACAGCTATATTAAAATAATAAAGTAAAATGGTTTCAGTAAATTGAAAATATTACAGACAAAAACAACAACAAAGTAATCGGTCATCAACTTTAAAACGTTTATTTTCATATTTAAATACTAAAGACAGACACTAATAAGTCCTTCAAGGCATGCGTAACCTGCTAAAAGTTCAATTTTTAGCACTAGTGCTAAGAGACGATGCACAAGTGTTCAGATAAATCTCTGATTGCAACAAAGGAATCAAAATACTTTCATCTGACCGTATTAGCTACTATCAGTGATCTCAACAATATATTTAGAGCTCACTGGCTACTACTGACCTTAGTGTATAATTAAATGATTTGTATATTCGATTAAAAATAAAATGAGAGTCAATAAGGCTGTCTAAAAATTGTGCAGGAGACACATAGTAAAAGTGATTTTTTGGGATTGCGCCACGAGGCCGAAAGTCGCAATGCTAAATGTTTTCGAATAGGCATTTCCTATTCGCAAAATGTGATGCCATTTTTACTACTCGTTTCATAAATAACGATTATTATGTTTTGTTTCTGTCATGCTTCCAGTATTAAACGTTTTTTGTTTTAGAATATGCAATATTTAACATTCCAGATGTGTAAGTTATGAAAATTTTTTTAGTAAATGTAATGCCTAATTCTAATATTTTTATTTTTATGATATTTACCTGAATTTTATTAATAATGAAAATAAGAAATTTACAAACGAATGGGTGATTTATGTCAATTAACAGGAAAACGAAAAATATGACTATACTATTTTAATTGTTGAATTAATTTATTCCTAAGCGATCTACTGAAGATAGACATAACTTTACAATATCACGTTAAGTATCAAGTACCGCAATGAAATGAGAGGCTTTTTATTTCACTTTTTGGTGAAAGAAACAGGTCTTCTTTGGGCAGCCAATTATCGTTTTAATTTTATCCAACCGGGAAAACGAGAAAAATTACATTCTAAGTAGATAATAATTATAAGATGGAACATTTCAACGAAACTAATATTTTTAATGAATCAAATTCCTCACTTCGCTTCAATGTAAACAAAATATATCTGTTGTTTTGTAATGTCATACAAAATGTTACAATTGTGTGTTCATAATTGTTGTTCAGTGTTTTCATTACGTTTCCATCAAATGAATTTTATGACTGGGAAGAGGTTTACTGATGAAATTATAGACCATCAGTGGCACAATGCTTTAGTTTCATAATGTAGAGAAAATGTATCCTTCGTTCTTTAATTAGGACGTTTCGTGATCAAATTGGACCACATGTTGAAGTACAAATGTTTTGAAAAAAAAACAACCAACAAATCATGAATCGTGGTAAAAAATTCATGTAAATTACGCCGCTTGTTGATATATTTCATAACGTAAAACGTGTATATTTTATAATATAATATATATTTTTCCATATACTCATTATTTGTTTTCCTCAGAACTTTTGTACCTGAAGAAGCAGTCCTATCTGACGACACAAATCTATCTACAAATCTATCTACAAAACATCTATCACGACTATCCACAAAGAAAAGTAAATAAATAAATAAAAATAAATTTTATCTACATTAAGTAAAGTAACTGTAAAGTATTGTGCACTGAATGTCTGTAATTTCATCAGAACTCCCCTAACCAGTCATTAATTAATATAGATAATCATATTGAAGAATATTGTTAAATCATTAAATTTGTCGCTCCTGGAGCCTATTTTTTATACAAAAAATCCATCAATAAATGTTTTAAAATTTGTTTTCTGAAACATAATGCCTGTAAGGTTCTAAATGTTATAAAAGCAATTTCAAAGAAAATCGAAAAAATCGAAAATATTACAAAATGGGCAGAATTTCCAGAGAACTTACGTGACATATTCACGACTTATTTAGGAAGAATTTGGAAATCTTATTTCCAAAATTAATTTTCAGAAAGGCCTAACGTTTATTTTACCAAAAGAATTGAGACCAGAACAAAATCGAAGATGTAACTTCCTGATGACTCCGTACTGTACGATAGAAAATATATACTATCCTTCATAGAAATATAGTTTTTCCGATATGCTTGTGGACGAAGAAAAGGGTCCGTGAACCAAATCATTCACACCGTCCGGAAGACAGACTAAATTTGCAAGCTTTCAAAAGATTCCTCGACGTCATTTTATTTGAAATGGCACAAGGTTAGCGATTCTCCTTGGGGGGTTCCAGACGAATTTATCCTGCTGGAGAGATCTGGCTTGGAACAGATCCATGTGGAAACATTTCAAGTATAATAACCATTCCATAACGCATTGCGTGCAAGGCGAAGAGACCGTAGAAAGTTTCAGAAGGTCGACAAAATATTCGCGTGACCCATATCGCACAGACAAAATACCACATTTGTTTCCACGCTGTCTCGGCTGTGAGAACAGTTTCTATTACACGAATACTGCCAAAAGTTTGCCCTGAATTGGTAAGACATTTTCCCTCGACCAGATAAATTAACTCGCTCGCACGCATTGTGTTGCGCATTTTTTTCTCTGGCGTCCAACGCAGAACAATTCTTGCGTTGGGAGAGTTAGCTATTGGAAGGGGGCTGTTCACTGGAAAGCACAGTGAATAAGGTCGCGCAGTGAGCTGAAATTCTGAGACGCGGAGCGAGTTAACAGTCAAACCTCCATATATCGAACTTCCATAGATCGAAATCTATATATATAAAAGAAAGTCGTGTTTGTTACACTATTTATAACTCAAGAACGGCTGTACCGATTTGGCTGAAAATTGGTGAGCAGGAAGCTTAGAGCCAGGAGACGGACATAGGATACTGTTTATCCCGTTCGACAGCGTTCCTGTGTGAGAACGCACGTTTTTGCACGTTTTCGCAAGTTTTCGCGTGATTTCACACATTTTCGCGTGATTTTGCGGGTTTTCGCACCTTTTCGAGGGTTTTCGCACGTTTTCATGCGTTTTCGCACGTTTTCGCGCCTTTTCGCCTAAGTTTTCTGTGCAGAAGCGTTTTTTTTATTTTCTTCTTTGTTTGAGAGAAAAACACAAATCTGCAATTGCTTTATTATCACGAGGGCACAAGGATAGTACAGTTTCTTGCAGTGAGTGCGACGCGAGAAAAACATGGGACCGGCTGTTAAGGCGGAACAGAGTTCGCCGGGTCAGCTAGTTAACTATAAATCGAATTATTTTTCGGTTCCTTGGAAATTCTGTTTAAAATCATTTCTATTTATCAAAAATTATTTCTATACATCGAAATAATTTTCTGACTTGACGATTTTTTCTACGAAATAAAAATGTACAATTCATACTATAAATTAAGTTTTTTAAAAATAGTATTGTTTAATTTGGAAGGAGAGTATTACTACTGCAGAAAATATAACTTCCTTCTGAACGGGTGTATAATTTAATTAACAATTCTACAACACAAACGCGTTTTCTATGTTCAGTTTTCAGCTTTTTCATGAAGGTAACTCACTCCTCCTCTCCCTGTCTGAAGATCAATTGCGTGCCCCTTCATGTAATGGTCTTGCCCTACGATGTTAGTTCGTCAGTTCAGCGCAGGTTCAGTGTGCTGTTACGCGCTTAACAAGAGTGATCGAAAGGTCGAAACGAAAATCCCTTATTGTTGCAGAAAAAGTGAACATGATCAAAGATGTAGACAGGATTGTGAGAAAAAGCTAGTGGCGCAGAAGTTTGGAATCAGCTGGTACAGTTTCGACTTTAATGAAATACAGCGAAATTTTTTTCAAAAATCTTGAAAATGAAGGAGGAGTTCGGAAACTTTCTATTCATCGAAGTTTCTATACATTACGTCATGTGACTCATCCTGTTATTATCGAACCAATCGACACATTCGACATACGGAGTTCCGACTGTATTTTAAGAGTACTGCTAAGGATGTGTCTGGATAAATATGAGAAAGGTCTAGGGTAGGGATTGCCAACGGGGGTCGATATCGATCCCTTGGGGGTCGATGGTTTTTTGATGGGGCACGATGACGATCAAGAGATCGACTAGAGTTCTAGATTTGCGTATGCAATTTCGACTGATCTGTATAATCTACACGAATATCTTATTAATTGAAAAAATATAAAAATTAAAATTGCTTGCTTTCCTAGCTATTATTTTCATGTTATGGTCTAATAATAATTATAAGTTTGTTCCTTTGGAATTTAACATCATTAAGGGGGAAAATCTAACATTTTTTTCAATAAGAATGTGATTTTTACTTCTGAATTTTTTTGATATTTGGAAAATTAAAAATGATAGTACACAAAATATTAAAACATTTAATATTTTTTTCCAAAACCATTAATTTTTTGAGGAATTATCTTTAAAACATTTACGTCATTATTTATATAATGTATATGCTTGTGTATTTTATATTATAGAGAAAAACTTAAGGGGGTCGATGAAACAAACAATTCTTTAAAAAAGAATTGAGGAAAGAAAAAAAGGTTGGGAATCCATCTACTGCATTAAGAGAGTTAATGTTCACTTTTTTCCAATTAATATGGTGGGAAAAATCATATAACGTAGTTAAACATTCGACATTTTCTCCTAATTGGTAGGCACCTCGCCTACGATGTTGTTTGGCCGGTACTTCATTTGACCGCGTCACTACCTGTACAACCAAACATTAGCGCACGATGAATAGGTAGCAATCAGAGATAAATGTCATTCTGTATCTTCGTAATTAGAGATTTCCTATCATGAGTGTATTGGCTAAAATGGATCATTTTCGCCCCATTGCATGCCCTAGAAATTTGTATAATTTATTCTCTGTCATTCTGTATCATGAGGGCAAAGCCAGGCCTGCACAACTCCTGCTTCTGCGATCATTCTGCACTCAAGATGCGGACGTCGTCCCGCCAGAGCGGCGAAAGTGCAAATAGTGGAGGGTAGACAGCTTTGCGGGGAGGCGAACAGCCTGCCATTGCACAGAGAGGAAGACGCGTTACGTTGATTGAATGCCTGGGCGTCTAATGCAATGATCCATGCTGTGAAATTATTTGCCCATTTATTTAAATCGGTAATGTCTAGTATTTCTAGACAGAAGGGTCATAATTCATGTTTTTCTGTGCACTGCTAAGTATCGACATATTTTCCTTTTTTTGATTTTTTCAAGTTAGTTATCCTTGTGACTCTTAAACAACATCTTATAGGACTGCATTTTTAAAATTTTATTATTTAATTCTAACTAATAGCAATTTACACTTCAATAATTTATTTTTCACTAGGAGTGTTATCTCCAAATGATAGCTCAAACTACACGGGATACCAACGAGAAAACCTCTCTGACGATATAGTATGGCAATCCTGAGATTATTATGGGTATTCTTAAATAGAATGCAAAATGCTTAATCTTTTTAATACGGTGTCGTGAACAATTATGAATAGTGTGTGTTCGTTATTTCCTATTACAAATTTATAGTGTACTCTTGTCAGAAATTAAAGCAGAAAGTAATGATGATTATTTTTAGAATAAGATTTGTTATCTTTGATCGAGTGGTATTATTCAATTAAACATCGTTAATGAAAAATAGTTGATTACTGTCATATTCAAACAAAAACTATTCAATATTGTACCTAGTGTTTCTTGCCCTACTTTCATTATCTGCCCTACAAGCAATTATACTTGATGACCAAATCAAAATATATATGAATGTCTAATACGTTTTAGGTTCATATTTTACATTGTGAACTATCGACAACAAACACTTCAAAATAATACAAAAGACAACGGGCTATTACATACCGTTCAAATATTGTTATTTTCGCAATTGGTCTTTCAATTTACGCGCTACGGTCCGAATTGCGCATTCTCATTGGAGGACTTCACTTCTACAATGAGGCTTATCCCCACCCTTCCGCATTTGCATTCGAGTAGCTCATGCGTGGTTCCCGAGGTCAGTGAAAGTGCAAAATGCTGTGTAGGCCTGGCCAACACAGAACTATTGTCCCTTCCCCCAAGTTTTCTGATTTATAAATTTTTCACAGTTAATATAATTATTAAATTCAAATCTTTTTAAATACTTGGATTTCTATTTACTACTAATTATAAGAATATGGATGTGTTTAACCCTAAAGTAGTTGCGCTGGTCCACTGCGGACATCACTGTCAGAATATATTCATCTTTCCTCAGAGATCATTAGTATTATTTTATTGCCTTGTGTTATATCTGCATTAGCCTTTGCCGTTTGAAACAATTTTACGTTTAATTAATAAATTATAATTATTGAAATTACTATAATCGTAAACGAAGCTTATTGAAGTACGGCATATATCGCGTAACAAGTTACAGAAGTTTCCAGGAAACGGGCGAAAAGAGATTGTCATTCCTATTTAGTATTCAAAAACAAGTGATGCACGATTTTTGAGTTCCAAGGAGTAATATACCTTTAGAAATATCATGTCAGTAACAGAACGTGCACCTGTCAAACGTAAATGCATGATGATGTGCCTACCAATTAGAGACAAATATCACGTGTGTAAATTCGTTATTTGAGCTCTTCTGCCAACTGTACATTGACAAAGATGAACTGCAACTCTTGCCCCCTAATGACCTAGAACGTCATAATACGAGGGTTGGGGCATAAGTCAAGACAATTTTTTTGTAAGAATACGAGCACGGTTGGAAAATATGTTACATTATACACATGAAAGCAAGTGCATGGACATTTAACGACACACCAATATTGTGTTTATCATATTTATGAAAGTATTTGAAATGGCAGTAGTGGTTTCTGTTCCAAAGCATTACAGCATATATGAGTTCACATTCCAGAAACATTTCTACATATCCGCTCTAAAGACCCGATTAGGCAGAAGCTTGATTACCGCACGTGCCACGTTGGTCCATACACTCATACGTCGTCACGGTCATTGCTGATAACTGGTTGCTATGCGTCCGCACAGAAACTTTCCTGCCCATCTCACGACTGTACGGTATGGAAAGGCATTATTCCCAACAGCTTATATCAATTCCATGACATTTTCAGGCAAGAGCGCTGCTCGAAAGGGTTTACATTAATCTCGCACGGCGGTAGTCAGACAATTGATTTCACGCTGGTCTCAGTGCTAATAGAGAGACTCACATAGCCATCTGTTACTGTGAACACCCAGTAGTACATTTATTTCACGCGAAAAGTAAAACTGTCTGATCCGGTAATATTTCTTTTAGAAAAAAAAAAATAGTTGCCATGACTTCTGCCCCACCTTCGTATTCTAAGATAGTATGTACTATAATCAAAAAAATATGTGAAAGAGGTCTCCTTTTTCATTGCATAAATCCGTCTTGAAATTCAATCATGTTCCATTTTGTCTAATGCCTTCCTGTGGAAGTGAGGTAGGGCAAAAAGTACTGACCCCATACAGAATTCGCGAAATATGAGTGATCAGCAACAAACCCCCCTTACTTTTAAAGTAAATAAGACAAATGGTATGTCGTCAATAAAAAAGAATTAAAAAATCAATATGAAATAAATGTGTGTCGGTTACCATGAAGTTTTACCGTGGTTTGGTTTCCTTTAACGTTGATGAATTTAATGGTGAAAATGTCAAATGCAATTCTTTCCATTTATGAAAATGAAAACAATCAAATTATTCTACCACGTTTGTTCAGGGCCTGTTAAATAACAAATAAATGTTATACAATTTTTTAATTTTCTTGTGAATACTGTTTGCTTTGAACGTTTCTTTTTGATAAAATTTCATTAAAAAGTGCCATAAACAGTTTTTCCTTTTACATTTCCATCAACATCTTTCAAAGCAGTCCTTATAGGTGGATTTAAATTTGAGCTATTTTGTCGCTTTAATTAACAAATGAATATCATGACGTATTCATGTACTTAATTCTTCTGCATAATATTGCGTACCTTTGGGTTAAGCGATTAAAATGTGTATGTATGTGTGTGACATTTCCAAGGCGTCGAGGCGTTTCAAACATGTTTGGAAATCACGAATCGCAGAGTTATTCAAAATGAGTTGGTAATAAAATGTGTACTAAATACGAAATTAAAAGCAATACTGGGAAGCTTAATTGAAATTTTTTTTCTTGACAACAGAAAATCAGAATTTAAAAGTCCGGGATAGTGATTAACTCGGGTGAACAATTAGGAGTTATTCAGAAGCGTAAATCAGGTATTTACATTAATCGTAAAATAATTTTTTATTTTCTTCCGTCTTAACGTTTAAGTACTTTTTACATTGTATTTAATTGAATACGTTATTCCTTTCATTACTTTTTCGTTTACTGTGTTACATCTCGTTGTTCTTGATAACAGAAACCACTAGTACAATTCATGTTACTCAAAATGTCAATTTGCTCCAATTTATTGACAACAATCTCATTAAAATGATTAAATACGTGCTCCTTCTGAGGAATAGAATGTATAGTATATTAGAATAGTTGTATGCATATAAATGTTATCACTTTTGTTTACCTAGGATAAAATAATATTCTGAGCTCAAAAGGATGCTATTCTCTTGTGAAAATTAGCAGCTTCTGCTCCTTTTGTCGCTTGGGACGCTAAACTTAGTTTTAGTTACTTGCCAGCATTTAGTTACTTGCCAGCATTTAGTTACTTGCCAGCATTTAGTTACTTGCCAGCATTTATTTGCTTGCCAGCATTTATTTGCTTGCCAGCATTTAGTTACTTGGTATCGTTCCTAGTATCTAGGTACCGTTTACTAGTTAGTTGGTTATTTAGTTGACACTTTATTTTTGCATTTTTTCACCAATTTTTTTTAATGTTTCCTTTTCCGTTTTCATTATTTCCTTTTCGTTGACTTATTTCAACCCGCGTTCGGTTGTGGGCCAAAGTGCTCCATTGTGCGTTGCGCCGCGACGCTGTTGGTGCTGCTGGGGCGTGGGGGCGGTGGGGGCGGGGCGTCTGATCGGGGCGCGCGTGAAAGCATCGGCGGCGGCGGCGGCGGCGGCGGCCGCCAGGGCTGCCAACTCACCCGCGCCTTCTCCAGCTGGCTCAGCGCCTGGCGCTCCTTCTCCCTCCGCAGCGTCTCCTTCTCCTCGTCCAGGGAGAGGTCCGACGACGGCTGCGAGTAGTTGGAGTCGGCCGAGCCCTGCACACAACGAGCCGCGTTACTTGGCTGTCGCACAACCGCGCGCGTCGCCCGCCAGGGGCGGAAACCTGACAGTTTGATCTGGTTGGCTTATATGAAGTCGTAGGCTTCCGCGGTCAGAGTTTCGTTTCATGAAACAAAACTTCAAACATTTCACATCATTTACAACAAAAATAATTCCTTTAAATCCAATAATCTCCAATCGAAATTAAGTACAACAGGAAATATTATTATAATTATTATTTGCATTTATATACTATTTACTCTCCATAACAAAATAAAAACCATTCATACAAATAATTTCGAGGAGCGCAAAATTAAGATAAACCAGCCAGGAAATGCAAATGATCTTGGCTGCCCGGATGACGCCGTGGCGAAGGCTGTGATGCCGACGTTTCGGTCCTCTTGTCGTGGTCTTCCTCAAGGCAGACGATCCCTTAAGACCACAACAAGATGGTCGAAACGTATACAACGCAGTCTTCGACGCGGCGTCACCTGGACAACCAAGATCATTTGTATTTCCTGGTTGGTTTATCTTAATTTTCCGCTTCTCGGTATTATTTGTGTGGATTGTTCTTATTTTACCATGGAGAGTAAAGAGTATATAAATGCTAATAATAATTATAATAATACCTCCTGTTGTACTTAATTTCAAATAGAAATCATAATTGAATGTAAAGGAATTATTTTTGTTGTAAATGATGTGAGATGTTTGAAGTTTTGTATCATTAAACGAAAGATATAACTGTTCTTATCAAAGGAAATTTGATCAAAATTTGAAAATCCATATTAACTACTTATCCAGCGGTCGAATGGATGGATGTTTTGAAGTATTGAAATAAAAGTATGCATGAGCATGTGTCTACGTAAGTACGTAATTGACTCTGGAATGTGATTATTCTCACTCTAGTTAGTTAAATATCTAAATTTTTATTTAAATTTTGTCTGAGATAACAATCTATAAGGTTGCTTTGAAGCAATGTAGCTGGTATATATTTTGTGAGTAGTGCAACCAGGAAGAGCAATGGTAGCACGCAGTGTTTTAAATCGATATTGTTGCTGAGTTCATTGCAAAATGTATTACTTTATAATTTTATGTTTTTTTTTTCAATTACAAGCAAACCAAATTGTGATCCATTAATGTAGTGTTATGAAAATGAATCGTATACTGTGAGAGGGTTTCAGTGATATAAGCCACCATCAATTAACCAACTCTTCATACAAAGTAAAATTAGTTGTCTCTATGGAAAATTAGTTGTCTATAAAGGACAATTGTCTACATATTTCTATAGAAAATCTATGTTTCTCTACTATTTCAGAAAATAAGCACAGATATAACAAGACAAAATCATACTAATTCTATATCTTAAAAATATACCAGTTATAGCAATAGTTAATCTAATCTACGAAAATAGTACTGTTAAGACATGAAATATCCTAAGCTAAATATTGATTAACATGGAACTAAACAACTCTACAATAATAACTTACTGAGAAGAAATACTATTTGCCCAAAATACATACGAAATGATATGTACTGAAAAGCATCCTTGTAATTAAAGACAACCAATTTTGTCATATTTTAACATGGGAAATAATAGTTTTATTTCATTTATTTTAATGACAAATCGTATAAGGTACTACGTTTCGTTATTAGTTTGATAACTCCTTTAAATACAAATGGAATGCATGCGGATCATAGTTTAGTAACTTTTATGTCATTAAAACTGATAAGGAAATAAAATCATTAATACTCATTTGGAGAAATAAAATAAAGTGATCTAATTACAAGGGTTCTTTTCACTTCTCATAGTTTACAAATAGTAATTGTTGGCGTTTCTGCTAGCAACCACATTTAAAATACATACGAAATGTAGACATATCTATGTTTACTGCCACATAGGAATACAACGACCTAGTTATGAGAAAGACAAAGTACTGCTTGGAGCTGCAGATTGCATCCGACTGCCTTCAAGGGCGGCCGGAAGACGCGGGCGTTGAGGGCAGAGGGGGTGCAAAGAGAGGGTGGGTTGCCATGCAAACGATGCAGTGACGACGTGGCCGCGCTTCGGAGGAGGAGAGAACGGGGGAGTATGCGTTCAAACTACTGGGGATCAGCAAGCGAGAAACACAGCCATCCAGAAAACTGTCGTAAGGGGGTAGAAGGCCGAGGAAGCTGACGTACACACTTCGTGAGTTTTGTTGTGCGAGGGAAAATGTGAAATGATCAAAAATTACCCAAGTCGTCTGTAATGAAAAAAAATCAATGGGTAAATAGGCGTAAAATAGTAATATAGTAATTTTTTTGAGGTCAAATTACTTTTTTGTGAAATGGAATTCAACCGAATCATTGAACAAAACTTTATACTGGACCGCAAAAGTTGTTCTGAACGTATCAGAAAAAAAAAACAAAGAAACAAGCAACTCCATAGATGTAAAAGGAGTGACGTAAATAGTCAATTTTCATATTTAAAATTTGGAGACTTCCAATAACCGACGACCCGATTTATATACTTCCGTTTGACTCACAATTCCGGGAGTTTTAGCAAACTTGCGCATGCGCAATGATGATTCTGAGGTTTCAGAGGCCTCACTGCGTATACGAGTGTTCACTAAGACCAGATTTACACGTTTCCTTTTGACGAACAATTTCAGAGTTTAGCAAACGCGCGCATGCGCACAGCGGCTATTGGAACGACTGAGCCACCATGCGCATGCGCACGTAAGCTAAAACTCCCGAAACAGTTCTTCAAAAGGAAACGAGTAAATCGGATCTCAAACCGCGGAGTTGTTTGCCAAATGGAAGCTTGTAAATCGGGTTTTAAACACATATTCTCGATTTGCACAACATTCCGCACGTGAGATCTAAATCTCATATTGTATACGTCTGAACCTCGATTCCTCTCGAAAATACAGGGTGAAAATCGTGAACCGCCGTGAAGGCGGTTCAATCCAGAGAAAGTGGCTTACCAGTGGAGTGTACTGGGTCATAAGTTACAGGTCACACCACTATAGTGCAGCGGCATGCAAGAGATCAGTCAAAAAACAGAAGAGAGAAACAAGTGTTAATGAGAAAAATCATTAGCTTTAGTTTAACATCACCTGTAGATCGTAATGGAAAAATTGGAACAAAACACAAATTACAAGAAAGATTATAAATTGTAATTGTTAACAAACGCAAGACAATGTCTAATAATATTGTTATGCAAAAACGGTTTAAAAAATTCACGAAAGGGTATAAACATGTCAAAATATTTTACTTTTGGAGATACGAAAGGAAAATAGTACTTAATGTGTACTACTGGCAAGAACAAAGAAAAGAAAACCGACAAAAACGGAATATTTTACTTCTGTTCAAATATGAAGGCGTAAGGAGAAAGAAGCTTCAAGTTAACTGAAATTAACTAGGTGATTACAGCTCTTGTCTTCTAAGAAAGTTAATTTCTTTAATGAATTGATTTTGATAAAACATTTTCCTATTAAAGCGGAACATTTTTGTACCTTATTGAACAACTCTATGAAAAATGTAGTTTTGATTTGTCTTAATCTTGCTTTGGCTACGTCGTTAACATATTCCGTCACCGTTTTTAGTAGTTGCTAAATTGAGAGCATAATGCCATCGTGAGATATAATTTAGATATGTTGCTAAATATAGTCACTAAAATACCGATAACACTTGCAAAAGACGTGTCTGTGTTCTAAATGCTCTGGATGCTTCTGAATTTGCAAAATTCTCCACAGTTACTCCACAATGAGGTGTGATAAGATTTGGGAAGTGCTCGGGTCTATTTTCTGAAGGGATGGAATGAGATGACACAATATTAGGGTGTTTAAATGCAAGTAGATATGTTTAATAGTCTTCTGATTTTCTCTTCGTCTACTTGTACATCAAAGATTTAAATTTGAAAGTTATTCTTGAAGATTCATCTTATTCGACCAAGGAAACTTCTCTACCCGTGCGACAGTATCGAATACTAAATTAGGGCTTCAATATATTAGAGACAATTACATTTATTTATAAAACATCTCTTATATACATAACAGACTTTGCAAAAGTGCAACAAGCTCCTTCACAACGTTTCGGAGATCTCTTTTCTCCATCTTCAGGTGATATTTTCATGAGGTACATAGTACACCTTGTCAAAATGATTGTAAAACCGATATAAAAACAGAAAACACATTACTCTCAAACACTGCGATAGTAGTCTCGGAATGCAAAACAGTGCAACACTTGCAAAGGTGTGAGTTGCGTTCACACTAAACGCAATCTGTTAATGAAATGAGAACTTCAGTGGATGAAATTGGCCAAATAAATGCTGAATTGTTATCGTACAACCATGTCTTCATCATTACGTTCACTCCATCGTTTCAGATCGCGATTTTTCCTTTGAGAACCTAAAAATCACAGCGACTTAATTGTTCATCCGTTTCAGAATTATTTACGAGTTGAAGTTCTTAGAATGAGATTTTGTCATTAATTTTACTTTTACAATTTGAAAGAAGATAATTGACGGTAATGTGGATTACGTAGATCTATCATTGCCAAGTTTTCTCTAGTACAGGTTGTTTGTTGATCTTGTACAGGTTGCTTATTAATCTTGGAGAGTAGAGAAAATGTTAAATGATTTGAGTATTTGATACACAGTTAAGACGTAATATTGATGCTCTTAAGACATTGATGTAAATTTATCAGTCTTGAATATTACGTGAAGAATTTTTTTTTTAAATTCAACCAATTTGGATATAATGTTTACCCGATAGGAAGAAAATATTTCAAGTTCACGATCAATATATCAATGTACTTTGACACATACACGATAGGTAATCGATTCAATTTTTTCTAACTATAAAAATCAATGACCAATATTTCACTC
This sequence comes from Teleogryllus occipitalis, assembly GCA_011170035.1. NCBI lineage: Eukaryota > Metazoa > Arthropoda > Insecta > Orthoptera > Gryllidae > Teleogryllus > Teleogryllus occipitalis. Next base: position 219,353 of record BLKR01001528.1, on the reverse strand, counting down.
AGTAGCGCAGGGAGAATAATAAACACTTCATATATCTATGATAAATATAAGCTCATAGGTATGTTCTCGCAACAAAGATCGATATTCAGGGGAAAGAAATGTAAGAGATGTCGACTATGACACTCCGTAAACTCATAGAAAATGCTTCGTCGTCTCTAAAATACACACATAGTAGGAATGAAAGAGAAAGGCAAACAATTAAGGAAGTAGACGAGTGCAATAAACGAAAACATTAATGGCAAATAATATAAAAATTCTAAGAAGATAATAGTTACTAAGACCCGATTTACTGACACTGCCGAGTGAGAGTGCCTACGACGACAAATATGTTCGGCCGGGTGATGCACTCATTGCCGTTGCCATCCAACTCCTTCCGGATGATTACTGAAGTCTCGTAGCACTACAATGAATTCAGAGATGGCAGACGAAAGCCCAAACTGGGCTACAGCGCCATCAGAAAAAAATAATCCACCCTGTGAAACCGCTGTCCTTCGAGCGAACGAGCGTGTTTTGCGCGTCGGCGGCGGTGGGGGTGGGGATGGGGGCTGCTCCGTGACGTGCCGTGCCGAGGGAGCAGCGCCTCTTCCGGGCGGCGAGCGAGGCGTGGGCGGACGCCGGCCGCACAGCGCCCCCTGCCCACCCTCATCCGGGGAAGGGGCACTGACGTGCGACACGCACGCACACAAGGGGAGCACGCACAGGCGCGCCCACGCACTCGCCCGGGCGCCCGGGCTCGCACGCGCACGCGCACGCCGGCCAGCGCCACCGCACAGTGGCCCCAACCAGTGGGCCGGCAGGGCGCTCAGGAATGGCAAACGAAGGGAATAGAATGGAAAGCAATGGAAAGGAAGAGAATGTAAGGGAAGGGATATGAATAGAATGGAATAAAAAGGATATGAATCGAATGGAAAGGAAAGATCTAGGAATGGAAAGGAAAGATCTAGGAATGGAAAGGAAAGATCTAGGAATGGAAAGGAAAGATCTAGGAATGGAAAGGACAGATCTAGGAATGGAAAGGAAAGATCTAGGAATGAAAAGGAAAGATCTAGGAATGAAAAGGAAAGATCTAGGAATGGAAAGGAAAGATCTAGGAATGGAAAGGGAAGATCTAGGAATGGAAAGGGAAGATCTAGGAAGGAGAGGAAGATCTAGGAATGAGAGGAAGATCTAGGAATGAGAGGAAGATCTAGGAATGAAAGGGAAGATCTCGGAATGAAAAAGAAAGAATAGCAATGGAATGGATTGGAATGGAAGGGAATAGGATAGAAGAGAAGACCAACGGGTTGCGATTACTTCAAACAATATCTGTCGAATGGTGGTTCGTCAAAGAGCATCCCCATATATATGCAGTGGAAAGATATGTTTCGAACCATTTACTCGATATACACGCTTTCTGTTACCAGACGATTTCGGAGTTTTAGCGAACGAGCGCACGTGCAGACTTCTGTTCTACACAGGACCTGCGCGCGTCCGCAAAAAGCCTCAAATTGTCTGTTAAAAGGGAGAGTGTAAATCGGCTGCTGGACAAGGGTCTAATTTCTAGGCCTGTTTCAAACTAACTTAAAATATATATATATATATATATATATATATATATATATATATATATATATATATATATATATAAAAGTTCGCAGATCCTAGTGTAGGGAGAAAACAGATGCATGTGCAGCCCGCAGCACACGTTATGCTGCAACAGCACCAGTAGCACACTTTACATTACCTGTATGTTGCTCTTTAATAGCGTGCATAACTCGGAAAAGATGCGTCTTAGAACCATAAAAGGTTTTTGTGACCATAAAGAGACACGAGTAATATTTCTTATGCCGCAATCTACAAAATAAAGCCTTTTTGAACTTACATTGTTTTAGAGCAATCCCTCTCCCCTCTTCATTGGCACCGGCTTTCAGAAACGGCTGGAAATGGTTGGTTGGTTAGTTGGTTTTTCGTGTTTCCGGGCGCGTCAATGGCTTCGGTCATTAGTCCCGTAAGTGTAGTGCATGTTTGTTCTCGGGAGATGGCGGTGATCTTGCCCCGCTGGATGGTGAGATCCGGCGCCGACCTACCGTCGACTAGTGGGGTTTCCCCCTAACCAGGTCTCTGCCACCAGCAGGGCACCGCCCCAGCCAGGACAAGCTCTAAGCTCCTGACCGGTCTCCCAGAATATGTGGTAGTGTAGTGCATGTTAGTGTAGTGCATGTTAGTGTGTGTGTGTGTAAGGGGAGAGGAGAGGACAAGGAAGAGGAAGGAATGATCGCGCGCGGTCCGTGGCACATTTGGTAGGGTACTACTCCGGCATTCACCTGGTGAAGATCGGAGAAACCACGAAAAACTACCGATCAGAGCAGGCGGCCGCTAGAATTCTCCTCCAGACAGCGACTGAATTCGACCTAGCTGAAAAGCTAGTGTCGAAAATCCTGCCGCCGTCAGGACTCGAACCTAGAACCATCCGGCTGGAAATGGGTTCCAGTACGAAACAGTTTTCACTTTCAAAACAATGATAAACAATGTGCGAAATTTTCACACGGTTCTATTATGAATCTATTATTACTGCAGACGGCGTTAATTTATAGTGTATCAAAAACAAGTTAGTTTTGGCATGTACTGTAGTTTTGCATAGGCTTAATTAAACCAATAACAATTCAAAATATGTCGTAATGAAATTCAGATTGTAAATAAATAAGAAATTGGAAGGAATGAATACAAATGGAAAATTTTGTTTCACAAAAAGTTGGAAACGATCAATCTTTTTTTAACAGTTGTTGGGCAAATCATGATATTCCGCCGAAACATCAAACTTTGAAAGAGCATTTTTATATATTGTATATAAACTTTTAAAGAGTATTTTGTTAATAAATTTATTATTTCGGTTTATGTATAATATATATTTCAGTTTATAATATTAATATATATATATATAACAATTAATTATCAATTTATACATATAACATACAATACAATATAACATATAAATAACAATTTATAATATTAATTTTTAAAATTTCCTTGGCGCGCGTTTGCGCGTAGTTCTGACCAGTGTTTCGCCTGCCCTTCGGTAGCAGGTTGATGCTATCGCTTATTTTCACGTCAGGCAGACGGCAGCAACGTGATGTGTGTGTTTACGCTGCAGCCCCTCTGACTGTCTGCGACACTAAATACACTTCCAGAGTCGGTTCGACTGGTTAAACACTTCTGTGGAAATACGTTGCACGTCTCGTTTTCTGATGGTATGTGGTTTTAAATGAGGAATGCACAAGAATTCTGATGGAATTGATAAATCGCGATTATTTAAAATATCTTAGATCCGCATCTTATAATTGGGACTTCTCCATGAAGACTTTGTAAAAAACTTCTCATTGAGAACTCTCATACGTGAATATTATTTATTGAATAAGTTGGTAATATTCTTCAGAGTTTAATATTTTCTGAATTAAAATGAGTCTTCAGATTCTCTATTGTGATTTCAAACCACCTGGTTTTCTGATCAACCTGCCGTGAATCAAAGAAGCTTGTAGTCCGAAAAAATAGAACAAATATTTCTCTCGGATTAAAATATAAAAGGGTCAAATGAATTTTATGGTCATCAGGTCATGGTTGTCTCTTCTAAAATTCGTAATTATTAACTATGATATTTTTTTCTAGGTCTTTTTCAGCCTACAGCCGGTTACTCTGTACGTTCCGATGGGACTCATATCACACCATACACTGTATACCAACGCACTTGCGGGCTCCTCCGATCTGGGGTCAACAGAGCTCGAGGCCATCCGCGACAATACGTATATAAGAGAAAATGGACAAACAACAATGTCCAAGGCGGGACTCGAATCCGCGACTCTTCGGACCGAAGCGCTGAGTCGGTACACGCTCTTTAACTACCTCGGCCATCCAGGTTGGCAACTATGATATAATATTATATTTTCTTGGAATAGAGATTTATGGATTGATTGATTGATTTTTTCGTGTTTCCGGGCACGTCAACTCCTTTCGTCATTAGTCCCGTTAGTGTAATGCATGTTTTTTCTCGGGAGATGGCGGTGATCGTCCCCCGCTGGATAGCGAGATCCGGCGCCGACCTACCGTCGGCTAGTGGGGTTTCCCCCAAACCAGAACTCTCCCACCAACGGGGCACCGCCCCAGCTGAGACAAGCTCTAAGCTCCCGACCGGTCTCCGGAATATGTGTTGTGTGCATGTGTGCATGTTATTGTGTGTGTGTGTGTAAAGGGAGAGGATAGGACACGGAAGAGGAAGGAAAGATCGCGCTCGGTCCGTGGCCCGTTTGGTAGGGTACTGCTCCGGCATTCGCCTGGTGTTGATCGGAGAAACCACGGAAAACTACCGATCAGAGCAGGCGGCCGCTGGAATTCTCCTCCAGACAGCGACTGAATTCGACCTAGCTGAAAAACTAGTGTCAAATATCCTGTAGCCGTCGGGACTCGAACCTAGGACCTCCCGGTCAGAGGCGCTGCAGTGACATCAGTTGGTGCACTGAGCTACCGCTCCCGGTAGAGATTTATGGAAAATGTGATATAATTTTATAACATTTCGTTGAGAAGAAAGTCTGTCAATATTGCGTAACCACGTGATGAAATACGTAAATGGATCTCCGCCAGTTTATTAGTGCTTGCTCCTCTGTCAAAAGTGCTTGATTGAAGCTCACTGCCACGTCCCTGACAACAACTTTAACCTTAACCTAACTTATTCTATATTTACATTAATGGAATTTTCATGACAGGACTTAATGCGGAACCAACTGGTGCTCACGTTCCGCTCGAGTAAGAACACTCGTTAAGGAATGCTTATTTTAGACTCTCCCCAAGGCGATGGGGACCCTCCGGCGAGTGACAGGAGAAATGAACAAATGAGTGATAAATGGTTGAAAATAAAACGAGCAAAAATCGCTAGCGTTTTAAAACTAGGAAACTTTACAAACGCGCATGATTAATGAACTTAGAACTCATTTGAGTTCGTTTTTTTTAACTGTGAAACTTTTTGTTTCCTTCGCGAACTCTACACTAATGCAGCTTTTTCGCGACATTGAGAATTCCACACGCATCTCTTAACTTCTACTTCTCAGAGTCGCAACAAGGAAAACAAACTTGGTTTCTAGTTTTTTCGTGAGTTGCCCCGTGAGATTTGTTCGCGCTGCGTGTTCGACTTTGCCTAGCAATGTTCCACACAACAAGGTTTTATGTCCTTGGCCCAAAACACTTTCAGAAGGCATATCAACTTCGTGAGTAGAAAAGAGACATTCCACATCAAACTGGGTAGCAACTACATGACATTCTTGAAAATGTACCATAATTGCTTTGAATCTACGCATAATTAAACATCAACTAGAAAAAATGAAAATCATTATTTTTATTGTTAATCCCATTTCAAAAATCGTAAAATAACAAGGCGTAGTTGGTATACACTCATAATTGTACTTTACATAGAAGTTCAGGGTTCTGATAATTTGTTATTATAAAAAGTATATAAAATATTACCCGTCCTTTTTTGATTTATTTATTTACTGTCTTGTAAACAATCGTGTAATTAGCAATGACTACTTTGTCTCACTCCCACGTTGCACATTTAGATGTATACAAAATACGTCACGTTTTAGTTACATGAGTAAATAAATGCCATTTCTTATTTAACGTTTAACATTAAAAAAAATGTTTGAAAGTCTATGGTAATTTGCATTTTACCATCAATTTACCAAATTGGTGCAATGAATCCATAAATAAGCTAGAATAAAATTTATTAATTGGTAAATGAAGTCAAAAGTAAATTAAATCCAAAGAACAATTGATCAAATTTGTACAATGAGTTCATAAATAAGATGGAATAAAATTTATCAATTTGTAAACTAACTCAAAAGTTTGGTGTTTACTTCGCTGGTATGTGATTGGATATTTACAAATATTTTGTCAAAAATAAAATAGAAATACCTTCACTATCCGGCGCGTTACTCTCACTTCCCAACCAACGAACCATACGTAAATGGCTTATCTCTCAATCTTTGAACCAGAAAAGTTGACGCGCTCGAACGCTGCAGTTCATTGTTTATTCATTGACTCAGAATTTTATCGCCGTCTAGGTTGCGCAGGGTTAGATGTTTGGGAAATTATTTGTTTCTTTATGTGGTTATGAAGTGGTTCGATCCATCATTGCATTCGTCATCATTAATCTATCAGTCATTGACTCTTCATGATCACCCCCAGTATCCTTCTTACAGTGAAAGTCAATGACAAACCAACTCCGAGATCTTCCCAGAAAAGGAGACGGTATAAAGATGTAAGCCTCACCGACCCTCGACAACCGAGTCTTCATCTTTCGTAACTTCGTAACGGCAACTTCATCGTCCTCATCTTTCACAAACGTTTTATTAGTATTTTCCAACTTATACTTGTATTACGAAAATCCGCATTTTGTTTCTCAATATTTTCTTTAGAATTTGCGTGCTTTCCCAACTCTCATTTTGCAGAACTTAAAGATTTTAGTAACATATTTTACAAAACCCTGCACTGTGAATGGGTAAAAGAAAAATAAGCGCCTACCGCAATTTCGACTCTACAGTACATAAATAAAGTTCTGGTCTTTGATCAATGTTAAACCTGCGCGAAGAGAAAAAGGAATGTGGTATTTTTTTTTATGTGAGTAGGTTTAAGTATTTCTCTCTAGTCTTTACGGTTTCACTTTCTGCACGTGTGGTGTTATTGTAATGGATTTGATTTCCTGAATGATACTGGGAATATGTGATCAATTATAAATCCTTATAAATTATTTTTTCTTACAAATTAAGAAGTGGGTTACATGTTTAGAAAGTGGTTTTGCGGATCGCTGATGTGGCACTACTGAGGCTAGGTAAATGTACACTCTACTTCACCTCCAACTATGCTACGTCGTCAATGAGTGACACGCAAGAAGGTCGCATTCGTAGAACGATAAAAATACGTTTCTGACGCGGAGGCGGACTGGTTTTAACTCCTTTTTTGTTGGCACTAGAAATGTTAAATAAAGTTTTATAATAAAGCATTTGCACGGGAGCGCTATAGTATGCTGCAATAGTTTCTTCGAGTAATTTTATTGCTTATTCTTCATTGAAAAAAAAATTTATTATGCTAGGAATGTTTTTTGTTATCTTTTTTCTTTATTGTGACGTCAGATTCATTCGAAATTTTCGTGTTTACCTTTGATTAATTTCTGGGCACAACTGCAGTAGTATCTTAACACATTAAACCCTTAGTTAGCTCTTAAGAACGTAAAAGTCTGGTTAACTTCAAATATCTAAATTTGAGAATTAGACATTTGTATCCTAAACCTGCCATAAAAACAGGTTTTACAATTTCTGGAAGCTAATGTTTATTTGACCAAATTTGTTGACACATTTTACGCTCCTGTCCAGATCGTATTCCTGATTTGCGATGACTAATTTTCTACTAAAACCGTTCCTAGGTGTTATAAGCTTGTGGTTAAATTGGAGAGAGAGGCTGGTTTTCAACCAATGGTGGTTGTCCAACCCCGAAACTGACGGCTTTGATACATTTTATGAAAAAAATACTAATATAATCAACAGTTTGGCAGTTTGGAGTGGCCTAGTTGTACAATTTAACAACATAATGGCAGTGCAGGGAAGCGCTTAGTAAACTGATGCTGCCAGATATCTCCTACAATGCCCCTGCATGCAGGAACGCAACGAGCAACGAAATTAATTGAGGCGCTAACTGGTTAACGAAGAGGTCACCGACCGCGCTAATCCTAGCTTCCTCTATCCTGCCTCACCTCCCATTCTGAGGACCGGGCAATTGGCTGATTCTCGATTAACTCAATTTGGACCATCCCCTGCGATCTCTAAAGAATCCAACCACACTTTTCGGGAGTCCCGTTGAAATCTTTGAGCATGCCCCGGGCGGTGAGATGCTACGAAGGGGAAAACTCCACATTTCGATGTTTTGGTCGGCGCCGGATCTCACCTTACAACGATGGGGTATCCCCGCAACCTCTAGAAATAAACATGCACTGCGCTAACGGAACTAATAACCTAAATTTTTGACACGGCCAAAATCACTAAATACCTACTAGAGATATTTCAATATCACTTAAGACCAGGGCATTAAATGATGTCACTACAGTGCCTCTGACAGGGGTCCTAGGGACGGAGATACGATTTTCGACACTGACTAGATAGCTAGGTCGAGTTCCGCCACTGTCAGGAAGAGAATTCCAGCGGTCAGCTTCTCTGATCGGTAGTTTTCTTTGGTTTCTCCAATCAACCAAACGAACACTAGAGAAGTACCCTAACAAATGGACCACGGACCGCGCGATCTTTCCTTCCTCTTCCTTGTCCTAGCTTCACTCCTTTCTTACACTCATATGCACTACACTACCACACATGCTGGGAGACCAGTCGGACCCTTAGAGCTTGTCCCGGTTGAGGCGGTGTCAGGCAGTTAGGAGTCACCTGATTGGGGAATCCCTGCAAGTCGAAGTAGGTCGATCCCGGATATCACCATCCAGCGGGGAAAGATCACCACTACCTCTCGCAATAAAAAAAGTGGACTACACTTATTGGACTAACGATTTTAGCAGTTGGTGTGCCCGGAATCAATAATTCATTCAATATCACTGAGAGTCCGCGGTCGTGACACCAGGGCTGGAAATACGAGTGCAGCGTCGCAGGGAGGAGGCTGGACGCGGAGCGCCCGTTGGGAAGGCGCGAGGGGCCCGGAGAGAAAGGAAGCAGAGAGGCTATCGGGCAGCGATCGGCGGACTCGGGGCTGCGGCCGCGCAGTCGTAACATTTCATAATTGATGGCGCCGGCGGAGGTGGGCGGGGCGTCCCGCGGGAAATCAGCCCCCGCCACGGCCACTCCGACCACTCCGCCTGGCAGCGACTCAGCTGGCAGCGCCCGCGCGCGCTGCACAATGAGCTCGCGGGCGCGAGGTTTCTAGATTCAATATTGTTTGACTTCCTTTCAGGAATCGTCTCATGAAGTTCATCAGTAGAGTTCATGCTCCTTTTGTATGGCGTGTTTATGCGGTGAAAAAATAAATTGCTTCATGATTTTGAACCAGTACAGTTTCTCGTCTCAGCGTTTAGTCTCTTTAAGACATTTAAACGAGTAAAGGCAAACGTGTGTTTAATTCAGAACCAATGCTTATGGTAAATGTGAAATATTTGAAGAATCTTTCCTATCGTACTTTGGCATTTCGCTGAATTGTGGTTAGTTTATTGTTCTATGAGTAAAATATTGCTTTCAAATTTAATTGATTTCAGAATAAGAAAGAAATGTATTCTGGGATCACTTGATACTAAATTAAAGATTTTGATAATAATAATATAATAATAATAATAATATAATAATAATAATAATAATAATAATAATAATAATAATAATAATAATAATAATAATAATAATAAAGGAAACCGTAACATATTTCAAACTGAAGTTTATTTCTTATATGGTCGACTTTCGAAATGCCCGACAATTTGTTCCTTATGAACTATAATGCAGCTTTTAGAAGAAGTTGCATTTCCACGAGTTGTGCTCCGCTGCAGCAGTGCCTCCACCGGAGAAGACGAGCCCTCGGAGGGTCTCTCCCAGCGGCACTCGGGCACGGCGCGAAACGACCTAATGAGTTCCTTCGCCCGTTCCACCGCCTCGGCCACCCCGCACGCCGCTACACGCTTCACGCAGCTTCTTCACCCCTTGACGTCCGCTGCCACGCTTCACCACTGTCACCGACCGGGAAGTCCTAGTTTCGAGTCCTGGCGGCGGCAGGATTTTCAACACTAGCTTTTCAGCTGGGTCGAATTCAGTCGCTGTCTGGAGGAGAATTCCAGCGGCCGGCTGCTCTGATCGGTAGTTTTCCGTGGTTTCTCCGATCAACACCAGGCGAATGCCGGAGCAGTACCCTACCAAATAGGCCACGGACCGCGCGCGATCTGTCCTTCCTCTTCCTTGTCCTGTCCTCCCCCCTTACACACACTTACATGCACTACACTACCACATATTCCGGGAGAGCGGTAGGGGGCTTAGAGCATGTCCCGGCTGGGGCGGTGCCCCGCTGGTGGGAGAGTGGTGGTTAAGGGGAAACTCCACTAGCCGACGGTAGGTCGGCGCTGGATCTCGCCCTCCAACGGTGGAAGTTCACCGTCATCTCCCGAGAAAAAAACATGCACTACACTAACGGGACTAATGACCAAAGCAGTTGACGCGAAACACTAAAAAATCAATCAATCAATCAATTCACCACCGACACCATTCTCACTACAACCCCCGCCACCGCCACCTCCACCCGCTCCATCTTGATCAGGTTTTTCGTCCAGTTTCCCTGATCCTTTGAGAAAATGCTGAGATGGCCCCTTGTTTTGCTTCTGGATATAAATGTAACTTCATTATCTATGCACGTCTTCTAGAATTCAGTGTGAAATATAGTTATTCAAATTATCGTTCTCCATGTTGTCGCGGGTGGAACTATTACTCCTTCACAAAGGACATGATAAGAGATACGAACCCAAATTTATTGCTGATTTGCCCTTGAACATAGATTTTATTACATTGCAGTGAATATTTTTGTTAGCAATCCTTTCAAAAACTCTCATTTTCTTTCTGTGTTCAAAATTCAAGTAGTATATATGGCTGGGGGTAGGGATCACAGAATTACGGGTTCACATCGCACACCACACTTAGTTTTTAACGTAAAGTAAATAAAAAATAAATAAATAAAACCTCAACCAACACCACCACTGCCACTGCCGCTACAACCACACCACCACAATCACCACCGCCACCCCCCAAACCCCACAACCCCCACCGTCACAGCTGCCTGGAGGAAAATTCTGGCGGCAGGCTGCTCTGATCAATAGTTTTTCGTGATGATTGTTGCGGAGCAGTGCCCTAACACAGTGCCCTAACAAATAGGCCGCTAGCCACGCGCGATCTTTACTTCTCTTTTTAGCGGCGGCGATGGTGTAACGGTTAGCGCCTCATGGCCTGAGTCTCGCCACGTAAAATACGGCATTCATTCATCATTCTCTACCTTATCCTATCCTATACTATCCTTACTCCCTACACCACTTCCATGCACTACACTACCACACATACCGGGAGACCGGTTGGAAGATCATAGCTTGTCCCGATTGGGGCGGTGCACCGCTGGTGGGAGAAACGTGGTTGAGGAAAATCCCGCTAGGGGACGGTAGGTCGGCGCCGGATCTCGCCATCCTAGCCACTTCTCCTAGCCACTTCTCGAGTAAAAACATGCACTACACTTCAGGGTGAATGATCTTATCAGTTGACACGCCCAGAATCACTAGTAATCAATCGTTATAGCAACCACCTCACCCCATCCCCACTAACATCACCACCCACAACTACGTCCACCACCACCACCACCACCACCACCACCACCCAGAACTACCCCACCACCTCCACCGCCACAACCATCCTACCACCTCCACTGTCAATCTCTCAACCCTTACCACCACAACTGTAACCAGATCCATCCTGACCACTACATCCATCCCCACCACAACCACTACCAAGACAACCTCTGCCCTCTGACTGCCATCTCTAATCGCCCGACATCGTCTAACATCGGTCACCACCAGCCTCGGCGTTGCCATGGTAGTTCAGATATCCTCACTCCTCTGCTCACCAACCCAACCCGGTTCCCGCCCCACCGCTCTTCTCATCCCCACATCCATTGAGAGTACTTTCTTCTCTGAACCTTCTTCACTCCACTCCAACCCACGGCCACGAACCCACCATCTCCGACCTCGTTTTATTCCTATTCCTGCCCCGGTTGCAACCCTGGACCTAACTTCGTTGTACGATGTGCTGGCGTGGAGGGAGGAAGTGCGAGAGGAAAGAGGAATACTTTACATCGCGATTCCCCTACTGTACGGTCAATTTACTACCTTACATCCCGTAAGGCGGATATGCTTCTTTAATAACAATTATTAATGGAAACGCAATTTATTGTGAAGCCTCACACTCTTTCAGCTCATCCATTTTGTACAAGAAGCATGGAAACGTATTCGTACACTGAGTGTATAAACAAAAAGTACACCGTTAAATGTACCGTTATAAAGATATAGATTAAGTGCCCAGTACATTCATCACTATTTTTGACGACTGTACTGGGTCGTGTAGCAGTTGAAATCAACCTTGTGCACGGTCGAACCAGGCGCCTCGCAATGTGCACCGATCTGTGCTTTCACACATCCCCTACAATCCACGCACCTCCCATCTCCTCCTACCGGGAGAGGTGGCTCAGTGCATCAACTGGTCACTGCAGTGCCTCTGACCAGGAGGATCTAGTGTTAGAGTCCCGACGGTGGCAAGATTTTCGACACTAGCATGGCAACTACGTTGATTTCAGTCGCTGTCTGGAGGAGAATTCTAGCGGCCGGCTGCTCTGATTAGTAGTTTTCCGTGGTTTCTACGTTCAACACCAGGCGAATGCGGATCAGTATGCGGCAAACGGGCCACGATCTGCGCGCGATCATTCCTTTCTCTTCCTTGTCCTACACTACCACACATACTGGGAGATCGGTTGGGAGCTCAGACCTTGTCCCGGCTGGGGCCATGCACCACTGGTGGGAGATACGTGATTGGGGAAAACCCCACTAGGCGACGGTAGGTCGGCGCCGGATCTCGCCATCCAGAAGGGGAGATCACGGCCATCTCCCGATGAGAAAACATGCGTAATACGTATGCGGCTAATGACCTAAGTAGTTGACACGCCCAGAATCACCAACAATCAATCAATATCACCTTCTCGTACTCTAACCTCTCCGACTACTCCAAACCCCACCACACCAACCTCCCACTCCCCACCAGACTCACGCACATGACGTCTCCAACCTCGCCCCTGCCACCGCCTCTCAGAGGGCCACTCTACTTTCACTGATCCATTGATTATGACGTGTTTCTGGGCGCATCAACTGTATGGCCATTTGTCATGTAAGTGTAGTGAATGATTTTATGACGGGAGGTGGCGGTGTTCTTCCCCTCTGGATATGGCGCCGACCTACACGTCGGCTTGTGGGGTTTTCAAGTCGTTCAGGAATCTTTCACCAGCGAGGTACCTTCCTCACCAGCGGGGCACCACCAGGTCTCTCAACTTGTGTGTTAGTATAATGCACTAGTAGTGTGTGTGTGTATGTGTGTTTGTGTAAGTAAAAGGTGAGGACATGACAAGGAAAAGGAAGGAAAGATCGCGCGCAGTTCTTGGCCCGTTTGTTACGACACTGTTCCGGCATTCGCCCCTGGTGTTGATTGGAGAAACCACAGAAAACTATCAATCAGAGCAGATTCACCGCTAGAATTCTCCTCCAGACAGTGGATGAATTCGACCTAGCTGTCTAGACAGTATCGAAAATCTTGACACTGTCCGGACTCGAACCCCCGAACCTCGCAATCAGAGGCCCTATAGTGACATCAGTGGATGCCCTGAGCCACCTCAGACAATCCTACCTTGGCGCATTTACTATCCCCTCCCAAAGCAACTCGGCTGCGACCGGCCCGTTGGCGGAGACGGACAGCCACGCGGGGGCGGGGTTGGGGATGGGAGTGGGGGCGCAGGGGGGCGTGGCGCGTGGCGCGTCTCATGGTCAAGGGCGTTCGCCGTGTGTAGTTCGCGCTGACCCCGCCCGGAAGACCGCGGCGCTGCAGGCGTATTGATCTCCGGCGGTGGCGGCGGCGTTGCAACATCTATCTGCAGTCCCTGTGTCGCCTCCATCGCCGTCGCTACCGTCACCACCATCCCGCCGCGGCGGTCTCTGCCCCTTCCGACACCCAAGTGCCGTAGCTGCAGCGTGGGCGGGGCGGACCGCGCGGGACTGGCAGGATGGCAGAACGGGCGGGGCGGGCGGGGCAGTGAGAGGCGGGGCGGAGTGAGGCGGGGCAGAGCTGAGAGTGGGGCGGGGCGGAGCGGACGGGGAGGCGGGGCGGGCGGAGCGGACGGGGGCGGGGCGGAGCGGACGGGGGAGCGGGAGCGGAGCGGACGGCGGGGCGGGGGCGGGCGGACGGGGGGGGTGGAGCGGACGGGGGCGGGGCGGCGGACGGGGTGGGGCGGAGCGGACGGGGGGCGGGGGCGGAGGCGGACGGGGGGCGGGGCGGAGCGAACGGGGGGGGCGGGGCGGAGCGAACGGGGGGGGCGGGGCGGAGCTGAGAGGGTGGGGGGCGGGGCGGAGCTGAGAGGGTGGGGGGCGGGGCGGAGCAGAGAGGGTGGGGGGCGGGGCGGAGCAGAGAGGGCGGGGCGGGCGGAGCGGACGGGGGGGGGCGGGGATTGGCTGGCGGGAGGAGGGGCAGGGTGCGGGACGGGACGGGACGGACGAACGGGGACGGGGTGGTGGGAGCTATCCCCGGCCCGGCTCTGGATGCGGGGTGGGTTGTAATGCGGTCGTCTGGAGGCGACATGATGTGGCTGGCCCCCGCACAGGCTGTGTCAGGGTTTAAATCGAAACGGAAATACTTGACGAGAGACTCGTCTAGTTTTAAAGTTTTTGTAGCTAAATTATAGTTTTTAACGAAATAAGTTTTTGTTAAAAAATAACAGAACATTTCTCTTTACATCATGAATTCCGGGAACATTTTTTGGTGATGTTTCTTCACCAAGAATTTTCCTCGTATTAAAACCTATTATAGAATGATTCCATCATTTCATTCATTCCATGTTGTTCCTACAAATTCCTAATATTTTTTTTAAACTAACATGAACTAAAAGAAAGAAAAAATAATTAATTTTATAATTCATTTAAAACAATAATGCCAAACCCGAGTACAATAAAATTATACCACACTCATCGACTCATGACATTAAAATAAAGAGAGCTGTGACATGATCCGTTATTATTTACATGCTGTGTAATAGAGGTGATACAATGTAAACTTATTTGCAAAAATTGGGAATTTATCCGAATTTAATGCTCTACTCCTATCCTACGCTTAAACATGTATTCAAAGGGCAACCAATTGTGTTTTATTTTAATCGAAATATTCACCCTTTCATTTTGTGTGTATCTTTAGTCGAGAATGGATAATGCCATCATGTTTCAGTTATGGTATATTCTAGATGCTGTATTCATTATTATAATAAAATGCAGAGTTCCATATTTCTTGTATGATACAATTTTTCTGTTTTCCAATAACTACCTATTTACAGTGGACTGATGGTTTTGAATAATCGGTCTAGCGTAACATATTTATAATTACTTTTGGAATTTTTTCTTGAATGTTTATATTTTTGACAATTTAGTTTTCTGATTAATTTTTTGGATGATTAATTTCTAGAATTTAACAGGAAATCGCCAGGTTGTATTCTACATTTCCTGTACAGTATGCAAAATTTTGAGGGAAATATTTATTTAAGGATATGGGAGCGAAAACTTGGGATTTATTAAGTTCTAGGGTAAACGAGTTGCAAAGTAATAGTACCCAGCTCACGTAACAAAACTACTAGGAGTCTCAGCTCAGCCGCTTTTCAAGAACAAACTTTTAAGGTTTGAATTGCACGTCTGACGTTACTAGTCACAGAAGGGTGCATCGCACTCTAATATCTTATTTTAAATTACAATATTCTTTTTAATCATTTTTGTTCTTTTAGTTTTGAAGAGTTTTATTTTTTATTGTATTATTACTTTATGTGATCAACAAAAAATAACTGACATTTAATTGCTTTAAATGCAAAATCACAAAACCTCAATAAAACATTGCTCTGGTTGACGTCACCAGTAAAATACTTTTGTTATGTATTGGGTGCAAATAGTGGAATAAAATTAATGTACCTTTTCAGTGTAATGGCTCACTATATTATCAATTCTGATAGTTCGAAAGTTTCAAACACTTCACTCGAACAATGAAAACAATTTGAAAACGAATGCGTGTGTATTCCTGGAGCCGTCCGTTACAAAATATGGACGTTATGTGAAGGACAATAACGCATTCAACGGATTTTCTTTTCAGGGAAGAGGGATCAACGCCATGCTGAAAGGTACTGAGAATTGCAAAAGAGCAGATTGAATGTTTCATACTAGTTATTATAAACTGGTTAGGAAAGCTGCAACCCACACTACTACCTAGGATTTAATCGTCCAGACTCAAAGTAATCTTATTCGCCTTTTTCAAAGAACAGCTTGAATGAAACGTACTAAAAATGGCATGCGGCGGTGACTTGTCGATTTGTGTCCACAGTGCGCCCCCTTTAACCTCCCCCCTGACCCCCGCCCCCTGACCACGCCACAGTTTGCGCTTTCTTCCGTATCCCCAACTCCTTCATTCTCTCGTTCTCTTCGCTTCTCCCAAGCTACTTTGCATTTCTCGTCCACCATTCACCGTTCCCGAACGGCCCGTTCCCCAACGGCCCGTTCTCGAAAGGTTCATTCTCGAAAGGCTGATTCTCGAAAGCTGCTCAGCCTGACTTCCTCTCGACACCCCGCCTCCGATTTCACAGTGTATTATTTCGACTAATTTGCTTGTAAATATTTTGAAAATGTAATTTACTCAGATTATCATACTAGGCTTGCACAATATTTGTTATTTATTATGTTACGTTTGAATGCGTCACAATTAATATGTTCACAATTTGATAATAAACGAGACAAGAAATACCTAATAGGTCAAACTACATATGATATATGAAAATAATCATTTAGTGCAAGGGATATTCCAGTTTTTCTTTTCTGACTCCGGCCCCCTTATCTGTAGGAGAATTCTAGCGGCCGGCTCCTCTGATCGGTTGTTTTCCGTGGTTTATTCGATCAACACCAGGCAAATGCCGGAGCTGTACTCTAACGAATCGCCATGGACCGCGCGCGATCTTTTCTTCGTCTTTCGTGTCCTCCCCTTATCCTTACACACACACACACACACACACACACACACACTCTCTCTCTCTCTCTCTCTCTCTCTCTCTCTCTCTCTCTCTCTCTCTCTCTCTCTCTCTCTCTCTCTCTCTCTTCATGTCGTATTCTAACACATGTCGTAAACTTAGCTTGTCCCGGCTGGGGCGGTGCCCCGCTGGTGGGAGATACCTGGTTGGGGAAAACCCCGCTAGCCGACAGGTAGGTCGGCGACGGATCTCATCATTCAGTGGGGAAGATCACTGCCACCTCCCGAGGGAAATATGCACAAAGCTTGCGGGAATAATGACCATAGTAGGTGACGCGCCCGGAATCAATCAATCAATCAATCAGGCTCCCTTCTGCCCCCTCGTCCTTCATCGCTGATTTCCACACTCGGTCCGGCCGGCGGATCGGTCGGTTGGACGCAGGACCGACCGTTGCACGCGCCCACGCCGACATTGAGCGGCCGTTGGGCTCGCCCAAGCCTCCAACCCCGCCCCCGCCCTCGCCCCCGCCCCCGCCCTCGCCCTCGCCCCCGCCCTCGCCCCCGCCCTCGCCCCCGCCCTCGCCCCCGCCCTCGCCCCCGCCCTCGCCCCCGCCCTCGCCCCCGCCCTCGCCCTCGCCCCCGCCCCCTCGCCCCCGCCCTCGCCCCCGCCCTCGCCCCGCCCTCGCCCCGCCCTCGCCCCGCCCCGCCCCCGCCCCGCCCCGCCCCGCCCCGCCCCCGCCCTGCGCCCCGCCCTCGCCCCCGCCCTCACCCCGCCCTCGCCCCCGCCCTCGCCCCGCGCCCTCGCCCCCGCCCTCGCCCCGCCCCCGCCCCCGCCCCGCCCTCGCCCCCGCCCCCGCCCTCGCCTCGCCCCCGCCCTCGCCCCCGCCCTCGCCCCCGCCCTCGCCCCCGCCCTCGCCCCCGCCCTCGCCCCCGCCCTCGCCCCCGCCCTCGCCCCCGCCCCGACCGCCCTTTGTTTTCGATTCGCCCGTCGCCAAAGCAGAGGCGTCGCGCGACATGTTTCCGCGAATCGAAGGGAGCAATTTATTGGCTTCGCAGGCTGCCAGCCGGCCAGCGGCCTAGCTTTAGGAGTGCAAGAGGAGCCGCCAGTGATATGAGAGCAGCATCCTGGTAATTAGCGGAATTAACAAATCTGAAAATATCCTTGCAAATACTATACTCCTGGGGTATCAGTGTATCGAAATATAATAACTAGTGATGGTGGAATTTTAAATTTAAAAAATCGCGTTTTGAAAATAGGGCTATAGATTTTTTTGTTTACCAGAATTGTAAACTAACTTTTCTGTTTGCAATAAATCGTTCATAAAAGGACCTTTTACGGCGCAAATGATAACGTATTAGATTTTACGGCACGAATGATTGTGTCATTACACATTCTGCCAATTGTAACCTGAGAAACTTGAGGTGGTAGCGGTAAATGGAACAGTCTATCACAATCTTTTCTTACAGATGTCAAATACCCGAAACGTCACAAGGAAATTGTTTCGCGACATTAAGTTTGATTCTCTTAAAAACTGATAATGCTGTTATACAGAAAATAGCATGTAACACTCGTTTATAACGTTGCTTTATTGCATTCGTACAAATTTGAAAACTTGCTCCTAACGGCGCTGGTTTTCAAAACACGTACTCATGCAATAAAGCTTAAAATTATAAACTAATTGTATAAACTACTACTATTGCATTATAAAAATTAAGATTATAATTCTGCAGCACTTGTTGAGAAAATTTTTGTTAAGGGATGACTCTTTGAGATAAAATATTCTGGTGCATTTCAAATGTTCTCATTAAAACGAGGAAATAATGGAAATTATTTTAGTATTTCACCATTTTTAACATGGCCACTGTTAAATTATTTAAAAACATTGATGTGTTGTTGTCGTTGTCTCATCCCTGGTTAGAGATCAAACGCTAAGAAAGCCATGAGCTGCAATTTAGCAATTATATCACAGATTAACGACCATTTCACAGTTTGTGTGTGATTTGGCATTGTATCGTGGATTGAAAACCTCCAGAAAAAACTGTCTCTACCGTCAAACCTAGAGTTACTATTTTTTTCAGCGCTTGGTAACATTTTGCATTTTTAGTAACTGCTAAAATTTACTATCTCTACCAATAAAGTAATGATTTTCATTAGGATAAATATCTTACTCTCGAGGGGTATATTTATTTCTCTCTCATTCTTATTTTTCCAAATTTGCTATTGCATTCAAGAAATTATCCAATAATTTAAAATGAATACAAATTAATCTGTCATATTGATATTTCTGACAGCGTTTGATGAAACACCTACTTTGGTGTTTTTCACCTCAACTTTAGAAACGTAACAGTTTAATCAAAATAAGGGTCTCATAATATTGCAGAAAAACAAAAGCTTTTTTTTGGAACATTTTAGAGAGAATTGCAGCCATTTTTTGAAAAAGTATCGTTCGAGAGCGGTTTATAAAAGCGCCATTTCTATTTCTATTATACATGCGATCAAAAATAAACATTCTTCTTTGTGCATGAAATAGAAATGTTCAAAATTATGTTACCAATCTTGTCATAAGTACTCATTGCAGAAGATTATCTGTTAAGTAAATATTAAGTTAATTATTATGTAAATTTATATATTAAAAATATTAATTGAATTTTTTATAAATGATTATTTAGCGTAAACACCAATTGCATAACAGCGAGTTTTAAACAAAAATTCTCCAAATAATATTCACGCATTTAAAACGTACTACCCGAAATAATTTATGGCATCAAAGTTCGTAATACCGTATCCTAAACCAAACTTCGCACTGTCGAAGTCAGAGTCCAATTTTAGATAAACCTGACGTCCCCACAGATTCTCCGAAATGTGCACGGAAAAAAGAACACCAGAACGTCGGGAAGGGTAAGAAGAGGAATTCAAAGAGGCAATATCAAAGTATTGTCTGCCACTTACGGAGGAATTCGGATTAGGCCGAAGGGAAATTCCAAATAAAAAGGGTTTGAGATGTTGACCAAAAGTAAAAGGTAGAGATGAGCATGTTAGAATGAGGAAAATGTAGACAAAATAAAATGAAAAGGAGGCTGAGAAATGGGTCGAAGAGTTGTAATAAATGGTAGGAAAGGAGTGACCAGGTGAGACAATGAAATGAACTGTGCGATTATAAGTTCAGTAATTCGAAGAAAATTGACACATTAGAACACTTTTGAAGGTAATGGTAGAAATCGAATCGACGAACTCAAAGGAAGATGGGGTGTGGAAAGGAATACAGTGAGATTGAAAAATATTGCTTTAGAGGAATATAGCTCATTACACTTGCCTCACTACTTTAATGAGAGAGACGAAATTTAATGTGTCACGAGAAGCGTGGCGTGCGTGTATATAAGAAAGTAAAAAATCACGGAAGGAGGAAAGTTAGTTAAAGAATTGGCCAATTTCTCTGATGGTAGTTTCCGTGTTTTTTCTGATCAGTCGCAGACGGACGCCATAGAATCATAACACATACGTACGACGGACCGCGCGCGATCTTCCCTTCTTCTTCCCCATGCCATACCCTCCCCTTACTCAGAGGCACATTTACATCCATTAAATTACCACACATTTCAAGACACCAGTCGGTATCTTAGAGTTTGTCCCGTCTAAGACAGTACTCTGCTGGGGGATATACCTGAGCATCATCCAGCTGGGACATGCTCTAAGCTCCCGACGTGAGTGGTGGTGTAGTGCATGCACGTCCGTTTGTGTTTGTACGTAAGGGATGCAAGATTGGACAAGAAAGAGGAAGGATAGATTGCACGAGGTCCGTGGCGCGTTTACTAAGGTACTGCTCTGGCATTTCACTCGTATTATTCGAAAAAGACAAGGAAAACTACCGATCAGATCAGTCGGCCGCTAGAAATTTCCTGCAGGCAGCTGCTGGATTTTACCTAGCTAGTGTCGAAAATCCCGCCACAGTCGAGACTCGAACCCAAGAACCTCCGTTACTGAGACAGCAATGACATCAGTCGATGCCCTTTCTCTCGGTTTCACGCTTTGAGAATTCGGAAGGCCAGCTTCGCCCTTCTCTTTCCGGAACTAAGCGGATCGCGGTCGCCATAGCACGGAGGTCGTCGTTTTCCGTTATTTAGGCGCCTACACCAAGGCTACTAGCGCTACAACGCGCGGCGAGTGGCGGAGAGGAGCGGGTCCGATGGGGAATAGAGAGATCGGGTGGGGAGGGGCAGGGACTGTCGGTGAATTCTGGGGACGAGCGAGCGGGAACGGGGAAGGGTGAGCGATATGGGCGGAACGAGCAGGAACGGACAAGGACGAGTGAGCGCGGTGGCTGAGTTAGCGGGTCAAACAGAACAGGGGTGTCGTGTTAATAAAGGCGTGAACGCGAGGCGGGCGAAATGGGTTTGGACCCAGCCAGGTAAAGTAGTGCTCTTACCTGGGGACTCTCCCTCTCCCCTTGGGGAAAGCACGCGTTTTAGGAGCCGTTGAGAAAGAGAATATCGGATGTGGAAGGAACGGGTCCGCTCGAGGTGGGAACGACGCTCCGGCGCAGCGATGTGGCACAAGAAAACGGTGCTGTAAGGGAGGGCGTGGCTGAGTCGGGCGCGGCTGAGTCGGGCGCGGCTGAGTCGGGCGCGGCTGAGTCGGGCGCGGCTGAGTCGGGCGCGGCTGAGTCGGGCGCGGCTGAGTCGGGCGCGGCTGAGTCGGGCGCGGCTGAGTCGGGCGTGGCGCCATGGCGGGGACAATGGGTCGGGATGGCATGGAGAATAGCGTGGCGGGGATTATGCGGCGGGAAATGGGCGTGGCTGACATGGCGGGGATTGCGAGGCGGGTTGGCGTGGCTGGGTTGGCGTGGCTGGGTTGGCGTGGCTGGGTTGGCGTGGCTGAGTTGGCGTGGCTGGGTTGGCGTGGCTGGGTTGGCGTGGCTGGGTTGGCGTGGCTGGGTTGGCGTGGCTGGGTTGGCGTGGCTGGGTTGGCGTGGCTGGGTTGGCGTGGCTGGGTTGGCGCGGCTGGGTTGGCGTGGCTGGGTTGGCGTGGCTGGGTTGGCGTGGCTGGGTTGGCGTGGCTGGGTTGGCGTGGCTGGGTTGGCGTGGCTGGGTTGGCGTGGCTGGTTTGGCGCGGCTGGGTTGGCGCGGCTGGGTTGGCGTGGCTGGGTTGGCGTGGCTGGGTTGGCGTGGTTGGGTTGGCGTGGCAGGGATGGCGTGGCAGATCGAACCGCCGCCAGGAGCAGCTCTCCGCCCATGTTTCCTTCGCTAAGCCGATGCTACGCCGGAGGATGGCATTAATTAAGCGGGAATTGCTCTGGTGGATTTAATATTTTTTCAGTTCTCGCAGAGCAAAACAAATACAAATTATTGTAGACTGAAACTGGAAAATAATTGGCGAACTCTTTCTGTTATTCACAGTGTGGCAAAGCAATGATGTCAGCGAAACTGTATGTGTAAACAACTGCAAAAGTCATTGTACATTTTCTAGTATTAATACACAGATTCACAACGGTATTACATTACAGTTTGTTTCGTTACATAACGTGTTACATGGGTGGCTACCTGTGCAGCAAAAGAATGAAAAAAATGCGCTATTACAAAGATTTAATGGAAATTATATATAAAGATGTCGACTATTTGTTGAAATGTCTCGTGAATAATTTGTTTTCATGAACAATAATATATATTAACTACAATATATAATATGTATATATTTCGGCAATCCGTTCTTCATTACATACAATAACATAATTTTAAACTGACTGTGATATTTAAAGCTATTATTTAAATGCTTTATTTAAGATTAAATAACAAACCTAAAATATTACTTAATTTAATTATATAAAAATCTGAAAAGGAATGATTGTCAGAAGGTTTAAATGAGATTATCACAGCATAACAGGTGAAAAAAATAAACAAAACAATGGGCGTCCGGTGAACTTCGTTAGCGCGTCCAGAAGCAACCGCGAACTCGCACAAGTGACTGCGAACTGCCGGAGCGCGCCCGTGTGCTCCCGGCAGGGCGGCGTGTAGCTGGCGGCGTGGAGGCGGTAGGCGTTCTTTATAATGGCGTTTGGCACTGCGGGCGGCGGCGGGAGTGTGGGCGAGGGCGAGGGCGAGGGCGGTGGGAGGGGTGGGAGTGGGGTGGGGGTGTGGCGCGTCCAATTTCACGCAGAGCGCGCGGGCGGTCGCGCCGTCGCTGGAGCGACCCCACTGCGGAAGTCGGTCAATACACCACTGGGAAGTCCTCCCGTGGCGACGTTGGAGGTGGTAGTGGTGGTGGTGGTTCTGGCAAGGGTAGGGACGGCAGCAACGGTGGGGATGGCGGCTACTGCAGGGACGGTGGCATCGGTGGGAACGGCGGCGACGGCGGCGGGGACTGCGGCAACGGCGAGACATGGACAGGAACGCGAGGACGGAGACAACGGCGAGACGGTGGGAACGGGGGGACAGCGGGGTCGGCTGCAAAGGGAGGACGGCGGCAACGGCGAGGACGGCGAGATGGACGGGACCGCGAGGACGGCGACAACGGGGAATGTTGGAAACGGTGGAAATTGCGGGGACGGCGGGGACGGCGGGGACGGCGGGGACGGCGGGGACGGCGGGGACGGCGGGGACGGCGGGGACGGCGGGGACGGCGGGGACGGCGGGGACGGCGGGGACGGCGGGGACGGCGGGGACGGCGGGGACGGCGGGGACGGCGGGGACGGCGGGGACGGCGGGGACGGCGGGGACGGCGGGGACGGCGGGGACGGCGGGGACGGCGGGGACGGCGGCACGGCGAAGCCTGTAACGGGAGTGACGGCGGTATAGGAAGGGCCTACATGTCTGTGGCGGATTGGGAGCGGAATCTCTGTTCTTCCTCCTTCCCAAGCACCGAATTTGTAGTAATGGAAAATGGGAACAATCCTCCGGGGGACCATGGTTAAAGGCTAGTGGGCACTGAAAATGAAATACAGTCTAAGTTCAAGAAACAATCGGAGAGGGCAATTGAGAAAGAGACTTAAGTAAGCTTGGTGCGAGGTGAGAAGAAAACATTGAGGGGATGGGAAATAAGTTTGGTGGAGATGAAGTAGAGAGGGAAAATCGAATGTTGAAATCGGCAGAACAAAGCGAGTTGGTGAGTGTACGATATTAAATGAAGAGATATAAGTGTTTTAACTGTTGATATATTCGTAAAATTACTGGCTGGATACTGTAGAAACTGGGTAAGTGTTCTGTGTGCATAACAATCAAGAAAATGGAGACAAGCTAATGCCAGTATGTTGTGAACTGGAATGTATCGAAATGAAATCAAATGATACATGAAACTGAAGAAACAAGGAATCCATGAAAAAATGAAACAAGCTGGGAGGAAATAATATACAGAAATGTGGTACATTTAATTATGTTAATATTAATAGATCGTAATACGGTATGATGACTCTTTATTCAGTGAAAAGAACACGCATTCAGTGTGGACGTCTACCGAGGGAACATGGAAAATGGCTTCTGCTTGTGAAACGCTTTAGTCGTTTGGAAAACACGAATAGACTAGACAACGATAGCTACGAAGTTTATGTTATCGACGTTACTACAGGTACACGTGTTGTAAAACCATCCCATGTGCATGACAGTTTGGCTAACGGACAAAGTTCTTCAACCGTACGCTAGCCCGCATCTATATCCCGTCCTAGATACAGGAGTGATTAAGGAAAAGTGTGCCGTAGCCTAATTTTCAGGGGGCTCTCACATCGTGCGCCGATATTATTGTCGCATTTTTATTACCCTGGCTCTACAAAAAATGACAAATGTCTCTCATGTCTCGTTACGGTTTGACAAGTTATTTCGCATACACATTGCAACACAAACCTCTAGTAGCCCAACATCTGACTCATAATCTGAACCTCATCTCTGACTCGCAATTCTTTTCTACTTACTCCGTCCCGTTCTTTCCTTCTTCTGCTACTCTCAGCTCTGCTTTGTTCCATCCTGGCCTACTCTGTGTCGCCTTCTTTCTTCTCCAACCACTGACAGTCCCTATCATTTCTTCCCTACCTATTGTCACTCTTCCCTTCTTTCTTCCCCACCTATTAACAGCCTCGTATCCTCCCTTCCCCATCTACTCTCAGCCTCGCATCCTCCCTTCCTCACCTACTCTCAGTGTCACAATCACTTCCCCACCTACTCTCAGCCTCGCATCCTCCCTTCCCCACCTACTCTCAGCACCGAATCCTCTCTTCTCCACCTACTTTCAGCCTCGCATCCTCCATTTCCCACTTTCTCTCAACCTCTCATCCTCCCTTTCCCGCATATTCTCAATATCACACCTCCCTTCCCCACCTACTCTCAGCATCGAATCCTCTCTTCTCCACCTACTCTCAGTCTCGCATCCTCCCTTCACCACCTACTCTCAATATTGCACCTCCCTTCCCCACTTACTCTCATTCTCGCATCCATTCTTCCCCACCTACTCTCAGTCTCACCTCATACCTTCTCCACATGCCCACCGTTGCGACAGCTGGTCCTGCCTCGGCTGCGCCTCGCCGCTTTCACCTCCGACATCCTTGGTAGGTGCGCGGATTCCAACGACAATTAACGCGGCGACACCCTTGGTATTTGTCTCTCTCTCTCTGTCTCTCTCTCAAACCGACAGCCCTTGCTTGTGCTGTGGTGCAGTGTGATGTGGAGAAAACGCGGAAGCTTTCCTGACAGCTCCCAGAGATCTTTACGAACTGACCGATGATGCGAAGTTTCTTCAACGACGATTTTAGAAACGCTTCATGTTTTCTTTGCGAAACCTCTACATACTCATTGTACACTATCGACTTCAAAAAATGGACACTCACAATTCAGTACTGCACCAGTGTTTGTAGATTTATTACGTTTTATATATCTCAGCTTCAAATTACGTAATGATACACAAGACTAACTTGTGGAACTAATTCTATTTCAACTATTCATCGAAGCAGTAAGTGTTGATCTCCCAAGGCTTCGGACATAATTTTGCGTACATTTCAACGTATTAACGTAGTTCAAATTACTTGTTAATTAGTGTTTAATAATACCTTAATATAGGAATATTTCAGCAAAGTAAATCTTAAATTTCAACATTTTTTGAGAAATATATACTCGGATATTCAATTTACATCGGTCCCCAAGGGGGTCGATGTCGACCCTGTTGGGAGTCCCTGGTGTAAATGTTCGAAACTTGAAATGACAGTGACCCCCTTTGTATGTGTTGAGACACGTGAGTTCCTATAATACAGTTTAGTTTACGGTAGTTGGTCTGCTCAGGGACCGAAGTCCGAGAACGAGGTGGGCGGGGCGCAGTGGGAGAACCTTCTGGGATGGTGCGGCGGTGGAACTTGAAACCCTTGGGGACCAAATCACGCAGCACCACGGCTGTCGTCACCATCTCCCCATGGCTCCTCACCAATTGCACTCTCTTCCTCTTTGTCTGCTCATCCTTCCCCTACACTGTCCTATACATCCGTCCATTCTGTTTCCTTTCACATTCATCACGTCCATACCTCTCACTTTCACAAAACTCTGATATTGACATACATTTTCTCTCTTCCATCCGCTTTCTGCTACACCCATCCGCTTTCTGCTACACCCATCCGCTTTCTGCTACACCCATACGCTCTCTGCGGCACCCATACGCTCTCTGCGGCACCCATACGCTCTCTGCGGCACCCATACGCTCTCTGCGGCACCCATACGCTCTCTGCGGCACCCATACGCTCTCTGCGGCACCCATCCGCTCTCTGCGGCACCCATACGCTCTCTGCGGCACCCATACGCTCTCTGCGGCACCCATACGCTCTCTGCGGCACCTATACGCTCTCTGCGGCACCCATACGCTCTCTGCGGCACCCATACGCTCTCTGCGGCACCCATACGCTCTCTGCGGCACCCATACGCGCTCTGCGGCACCCACACGCCCTCTGCGGCACCCATACGCCCTCTGCGGCACCGATACGCTCTCTGCGGCACCTATACGCTCTCTGCGGCACCCATAGGCTCTCTGCGGCACCTATACGCCCTCTGCGGCACCCATACGCCCTCTGCGGCACGGATACGCTCTCTGCGGCACCTATACGCTCTCTGCGGCACCCATACGCTCTCTGCGGCACCTATACGCCCTCTGCGGCACCCATACGCCCTCTGCGGCACCCATACCCTTTGTGCCCCTCCCATTCGATCTTTCCCTCTCCCAATCGATCTTTCCCTCTCCCATTCGATCTTTCTCTCTTCCATCCTCTTCCTCGTCCTCTCCCCACAGGCTCCGAAGGCTGAGGCTCTCCAGGCGCTCGTTTGAATTCGCCATTATCACGAGAGAAGGAGGGGAGGTCATTCCCTCCGGAGCGTTTCCCTCCACCCCCATGTTCCCGGCTGCTAAACGACCAGACAGGGAGTAGTCATGGAGTTCAGGAACGTTAGGCCTGGTCGTTTCCTGTCGTTCTCTGTTTGCCACTCAGATGTGTTCCTCTTTCTGCTTCCATCTTTTGTTGGCGGGCAGTTTGATTTCATAGACTTAGAGATAATGAATTTTGCCGATTGATTCAGTTGATCTTATTTCAGAAAGATTCTTCTACTAGGCCTCCTTCTGTGCTCATCCCGTTCTTTAGTGGCTATCATTTTGTCCTGTAAAATAATTTACTGGGAAACTGAAGCTATGGAAATTATCACTCTTGCGTTTATTGGAATTCATGTTCTACCAAAAGTTAATAAATGTATTTTAGTTTGTTCGGAAAGATACGTTCCTTGTTCAGACTTTCATTACATTTCCAAAGACTCAAACCATATTCTCCGTGGCAACAGAACTTGGCACTTTTGGATCTAGGGAGATTTGTTTGCGATTTTTAAATTAAAACGCGATCCGAAAGTACTTTTCACAGCAAATCGCAGCAGGTACATTTCTATAGCTTAGCATATTCCATTCGAAATATAAAAAAAAAGTACACAAAATCTAGTTTGAACTCAGAGGTAGTCTCCTTGGCGCGGGAAGAAACAGATCGATTCCGAGAGTAAAACTCTCGAATAAAACATTTCGAATCACACCAGTGAGATTATTTGTGTGAATATATGAAGGAAAAACATAAGCCCATTTTTCAAGAATTGTTTAACTCCTTGCAGAAATGTTTTCGAGGTGAAAGCGTAGACCTGGATCTCGACACCGCGGTGCCGTTAAATCCGCATGGTGATGGTAACTGTAGGGGGAATGTGAGCGAGAGAATGTGTGTGTGTAAGAGAGAGAGAATGTGTGTGTGTAAGAGAGAGAGAATGTGGGTGTGTGTAAGAGAGAGAAAATGTGTGTGTGTGTGTGCGTAAGAGAGAGAAAATGTGTGTGTGTGTGTGCGTAAGAGAGAGAAAATGTGTGTGTGTAAGAAGATGTGTGTGTGTAAGAGAAGATGTGTGTGTGTGTAAGAGAGAATGTGTGTGTGTGTAAGAGAGAGAAAGATGTGTGTGTGTGTGTGTGTGTAGAAGAGAATGTGTGTGTGTAGAGAGAGGAAGATGTGTGTGTGTGTAGAGAGAGGGAGAGAGATGTGTGTGTGTAGAGAGGAGGAGATGTGTGTGTGTGTAAGAGAAGAGGAAAACTGTGTGTGTGTGTGTATAAGAGAGAGGGAGAGAATGTGTGTGTGTGTGTGTAAGAGAGAGGGAGAGAATGTGTGTGTGTGTAAGAGAGAGGGAGAGAATGTGTGTGTGTATAAGAGAGAGAGAGAAT
This sequence comes from Teleogryllus occipitalis, assembly GCA_011170035.1. Lineage (NCBI taxonomy): Eukaryota > Metazoa > Arthropoda > Insecta > Orthoptera > Gryllidae > Teleogryllus > Teleogryllus occipitalis. Next base: position 190,844 of record BLKR01001528.1, on the reverse strand, counting down.
GTGTGTGTGTATAAGAGAGAGAGAGAATGTGTGTGTGTATGAGAGAGAGAGAGAATGTGTGTGTGTATGAGAGAGAGAGAGAATGTGTGTGTGTATGAGAGAGAGAGAGAATGTGTGTGTGTATGAGAGAGAGAGAGAATGTGTGTGTGTATGAGAGAGAGAGAGAATGTGTGTGTGTATGAGAGAGAGAGAATGTGTGTATATGAGAGAGAGAGAGGGGGAGGGGAGAAGACAGTGGTCGCAGAAGCGGGTCGCAGGCGACAGGTGCGCGCGATCTCAGGGTTGATTAAAAAAAGTTGGGCGCTGACGTCGCTGGGTGTATCCGGCTGCCAAGACGGCTGAACGTAAACTTGGCGCATAAAAACCTCGTCGCGGGAAGGACGCAGCCCTCACTTCCTGGAGACGCCCACTACCGGCGGGCGGAAACATGGTGGCCTCTCGAACAACTTTCACCGGGAGATTCGACAGTTTGAACCCTGACGGAGGCGGATTATCGGCACCAGCGACATAATAACTGCATTGGATTTGGTCACTGCCTAGCGACCGGATGCTCTTATAAATTTTCTATGATATCTCCTATCAATACTAGTCTAAAGCTTGAAAAGTAGCTTAAGAAACGGTCATTTCTCCTTCTTTAGTCTTGTTCTTTCCTCCCCCTTTACTCTCTCTCTCTCTCTGTCTCGGTCACTCACACTCACATTCTCACACTCTCATACTCACTCACACACACATATACCCACGCACTTTTAGGGGCTTAGAGCTTGCCTTGACGGACGCACTCTAAGAGAGGGATATCTGGAGGAGGAAACCCCTAAGTCATCGTGTAGCTGGGCGCCACGTGTCACATTCCAATGTGGGAGGTACTCCGGCACTGTCTGGGTTATGAGTTAGTTGTCGCGCCTGGAAGCACTTAATACTCGGGCGCGTTGGTGTTGCGAAGGAACTGTTGATCACAGTGGATTTCGGTGGGTCAAGATTGGGAACTTATTTTCTATCTATAATTTTTTTTGAGGACCATTTAATCCATTAAACGTGAACCAATAAGCTTTAAGTCAATGTATTTTGTGTTTTCCCTTTGGGGAAGCAATTGGTAGTGATTGAGCTGGTGAAATTATTTCTTTTAGTGATGTGAAGTCTTACTTCACAGTAGAAGACATCGCATAAAGAAGTAAAATTCGAAATCATGCGCACTTTTTAAAATGCGGAAAAAATCAGTACAGAATCCCCTGCAACAAAGGGTAGACCAGTCGTTCGATCTACCTCTGGAAGGTTGCGATGCAAATTCTGGGCCAACAAACTACGAAATTCTTCAACCGCGACGGTCGAGAGGACGCAATCGGCCGGGGACAGCCCCTTAGCCCTTCCTCTTCCCATCCATCATTCTTCCCTGTTGCGTCCCTAGGCCATTCATTCGTCCCTAGGCCATTGTCGCGTCCCTAGACCATTCTCACGTCCCTAGGTCCCTCTTGGGTCCCTGCGATGCCTCCCTCCCTCATTGCATCCCACTCTCACTTCGTGTGTCCCTCCCTTCTTGCGTCCCTAACTCACTGCTTCTATCCCCTGCTCCATCTTCCATCCGACTCTCCCTCCGGCTGGTCGAGACCCTTCTGCTTGGTGTGGCGTCGCTAGGGGGTGGCTGTGACGTTTGTTGCCTCGCTTTCTTACGTAATTGAAAGGCGAATTGAGAACAATGCAGCTGAGGTGCTTTCGCTCCGCTTTTTGCTTTCTCGCCATATGCCATTTCTTGGAAGTTGTAATTGCGTTTGCTCATTTTCTTCCTTTGGTTTCCCCAACTGAAGAAATGTTTGAATTGCGAGCGTATAATGTGAAGTGTTCAATTAAAATCTTAAAAGGTTTCGGAAATTAAAATGAAAATTTTAGATAGATTCAGGAACGCTATAAAAGCCGAGAAACTGCCTCTCAGAAAGAAAAATCTAAACGTTCAGGTATGAGAAAAATGTATAATACGCCGTGTTTTTTCATAAAATCTGAGTTAAAAACGATTTATTGAAATTATAAAATTTTGAAATTTGATGTTTCATTTGTTCCTAAATATCATGATACCGTAAATAGTGAAATACGCGTTTTGTTTATGGCAATAAACAAACAATAAAAAAGTTGAATCATTGGGTTTATCAAAGTCTAATTCGTATCGAGTCGAAAGTGAGTTCTACTCCACTCAACAATAGAAGTTTATAAGAGTAACCGAGTATTATTTTCAAAGAATATAGTAAAAATTGTAAACCTGACATTGACGGTGAACTCCGGATGTGAAATATAGTAGAAGAAATAGAAGTTGTTAACCGTGTAGTACAGGTTCAACGAGGTCTGAACCAAACATCAAAGTTGTTAATTGATTGTGTTTTCGGGAGTCGAGTGGCTTCCGGAATTTTCGTAATTCAGAAATCTCCACCAGAGGAGAAACGCGCCAGCCAGGACAAGCTCTAAGGGTCGTATTTATGAAGCTCTGCCAGCAGAGCTCTTAGGGGCTTCCCATCTGGGGGCTTGCTGGGAGGGCAAGGGGCGACTGGAATTGGCTGAGAGCCGTTCATAAATCGCAAAACCGTACACCGGCAGCCTGCTAGGTCTGGCAGGCCTCTGACAGAGGTTTATAAATACGGCCCGAAGCTCCCGGCCGATCTCCCAGCAAGGGCGATAGTTCAGTGCATTGAAGAGTAAGTAAGAGGGCGAGGATAGGACAAGGAAGAGGCAGGAAAGGTTGCGCGCAGTCCGTGACCAATTTGGTAGGGTACTGCTTTAGCATTCGCTTGGTGTTGATCGGACAAACGCAGAAAAACTACTGATCAGAGAATCCTATCGCTAGACAGACAGCAGCTGAATTCGATATAGTTATACAGCAGGTTTTGAAAATCCTGCTACCGTTAGAATCGAACCATGGGACCTCCCGATCAGAGGTACTGCAGTGACACTGAGTTGAATCTCTGAGCCACTTAAGCCGGTTTGTCTCCGCGGATAATTTATTTCCCTTTATTTATTAATTAATGCTTTGCATGCAAGTGGTCGGGTTACCTGCACGATAGTCGTGACTTGCCATACGACTGTCGTGCCTGGCTGACGCGATGCAGCATTCCGTGGTGCACAGTGCTTCGAAACTTTTTCCAGAAACTCTTATCGTATTTTCTGTATAACCAAGCATTCACCTATAAAAATATGTTGTAATTCTAGAAATTTGGCTTTGTAATCCATAATAGGACATATTCCTTGTTCTATTTCACCTTATAATATGTATACCTTTTGTAATACATGGCCTGTAAATAAAATAATGACAAGTAGAAAAAATACATAAAAAATAAATAACATGAAATAAGTTTTTCATTCAGGTACATCAAGGTTCATGTTTGCTTTCAACGATAACTTTACTTCCGAAAAATATGAAAATGTCACTCGTAGCACTATTTCTCATTTACACGTAAAATGAAAACTTTGCAAAAGGTATTTTTCTTTTTGCAATCTGTCCTTCTGAACTTGTCAATGAAATGCTATTCATTCATTGGTTATCGTAATCGACATTTAATTCTATGGGCAGAAAATAAATGTATTCAATCATTTATAATTAACATCATCATCTCTTAAATCGTTCATGTTCATGTATTCAACATTTTGTTCAATTGAACGGGACAGACTTTTAATACAAATCAGTTGCTATCGTTCTTTGAAACGGCGAAATAATGTTTGATGGCGTAATAACGTAATTATAAAAACTACAAAATCAGCAAAACATACATTTAGACGAATATTTATTGAAAAAGTCAGTAACTGAAAATTAATCATTTACAATTATTCGATTAATTAAAATGTCCTCTGGAATTACTTGTAATTCTGAACTATTTTTTAACGTTATTTTAATTTCCCGTAATTTTCTTGTGAATGTGTCCTTTAGTCAGTCGTAGAATTCTTTGATATGAAAAATAAATTTGGAAAAACTGTGTAATATCATTTAGAGGAATTAAACCTTCATTGGTTTTATGTGTAGATCTTTGTATGGTATAGGAAAAGCGTCTGTAAACGTAAAGGAGTCTCTTTCAAAAACGTCTGGCTCATAAAACAACACTTGTTCGGGTTGACACTCAACTTTAAATTGAGTCCGTGTGTATCCAAAAAAAGACTTTACATATAAATGTGTAGATCTTTATAAAAATATTTGATAAGAGAATGAAACCGAAAGCAAGCTTTATTTAATAATCGTCTGGCTCACTAAAAATATTCTTCTTTCCAAGAATAGATTCCGTACTGTCGATCACCTTTAAATGGAGGCCCTGTATATTCGAATCTAGGCTTTACATTTTGGAAGGTACTTTACCCGCCGTTCGAAAGGATTTAAATAATTTTGACTCTGCCCCTGCGATGTGCTGGCGTGGGCGTGCGCGCTCGCTGGCCGCTTGGGCCCAGTGCGCGGCGCCGGCCGCAGAGCGAGAGAGCAGCAACAGCCGCGCAACGGGCCGCGCTCGCGCCCCAAGGCCGCCTGAATAATGAATGGGACTGAAATGCGGCGCTCTTGCACGGCGTTCGCTCGTTGAACCTATCGCCTGCCCGCTCGCCTGTCCTCCCACTCACTCCACCGGCCGGCCGGCCCGCCCGCCCAATCGCTCGCTTATCCGTCCACCGTCTCGCTCAACCGTCCGCCCGCTCACAAACCGCTCGCCCGCTCACACACCGCTCGCCCGCTCACACACCGCTCGCCCGCTCACACACCGCTCGCCCGCTCACACACCGCTCGCCCGTTCACACACCGCTCGCCCGCTCACACACCGCTCGCCCGCTCACACACCGCTCGCCCGCCAACCGTCCAACCGCCCGCTCGTTTAACAGCTTGCTCGCTCACCACTCGCTCGCCCGCCCGCCCGCCCGCACGCACGCACACTCAACCGCCCGCTCACTCGACCGCCCGCTCACTCGACCGCCCGCTCACTCGACCGCCCGCTCACTCGACCGCCCGCTCACTCGACCGCCCGCTCACTCGACCACCCGCTCGCTCAACCGCCCGCCCGCTTGCTGAACCGCTCGCCCAACAGCCCGTCTGTTCGCTCGCTCAACAGATCGCCCAACCGCCCATCCAACTGCTCGCGCAACCGCCCTCTGCCTGTCTAACTACCCGGTCAACGGCCACAGAAGGTGGGCGCTGCATAGCGCCATATAGCAAAGTTATTAACCATAGAAGTAATGCGGCACACGAATTGCAACGAATCATCTATAAGACGATTTAGCTGTGGAAACCTGTGTTTCTAAATTTCTCTATTTGTCTGTCTATATTTAAAATAAATTTTTCACTGCAAATTTTTGAATGCAGCGGAGTCATTCACGTGTGTTTAAATTGAAGGCTTCGAGCGTGAAATTTCTTCAGTTTTCATGTCTTGCTGTAATTCATACTAAAATTTTGTAAAACTAGCGCTTATAGTTTGATGAACGTCTATTTCACGTTCAGGTACTTTGCCAATGAAAACTCTTAATACACAGGAGACACCGGCTTATTTTCTCATTCCGCAATTCCATATTTGGACTTCCATGTTATATCAAAATATTATATTTATATTTATATTTTTATTTTATATTTTTATATTTTTTTATATTTTTAAGAAAATATCAATTTTAAGGGGATTAACTTAAGAAAATAATTCCCTCATCATTCATGGGCGGCAAAAGTTATTAACAACCTATCTCTGGGCGGACGTTATCCGGAGAGTATTTTACGGTCAGTCACTATCGCCGATTTTGAACTAAGTTACAGATTTAGATCTAAACCATAGCCACTATCTCTAAATTTGCTATCGTTTTCGTGTTACTTTTCTTCTCTTTCCCCTCAAGTTCTGACACCGTAAACATCCTGCCTCTAGCTAATCAACAAACTTTCAATTGGTTCAGCCTCCCTGCGATCACTTTTTGTGATTGCCTTCGAACTTTTGTTTTCAATGTTGGCAGAATCGAAACTCGTCCAGAACACACGACGCAAGCCCTAGCAACGACATTCCGCACTCCTGGTTAAAAACTGCCAGCAGGTTGAAAAGCCGCTCGGCATACTTATAAAGATTACCTGATTATTTGGCGTTGCTTTTCACCCTTCCAACCCGCTCTCACCAGCCCTTCCCGCTCCGCCCACCCTACCTGTATCATACGCATTGCAGGAAGCATATTCATTTGAATTTTATATGACCCTTTCCTGCAACCCCACCTCTAGAGACACTGGGGTTTCTTATACCAGTTTTTTCAGATTGTAAGTAATATGTGCTCAACGTATATTTGAGACTTCTTCGAGATCAATAATTGCTGTTTTCGATAATCAGTGGGAAATTTGGATGAAGGGAGTTTTTCGGTAGGATTTGTTGTGATTTAAGAATGATATGTTAGCACTTTTACATATAAATACATTACATATAAATACATACTTTATTTTAAGCACGACGCCCTAGCTGCAGTGGATTTTGCTATGTTCTCGGTGAGAGGGGATTGTGGGGAAGAAAAGAAAAGAGCAGGTTGTTCGACTTTGGCCATCAATCACTGCTATTTTCGAAAATCGGGAACTTCGTAACTGAAGGAAAGTTTCGACGAATAATGTTATTTGGTAGGATTTGACGTGATTTAAGAAGAATGAGAATGGGGAAAGGTCACAGAATGTTGGAATTTGACAGTTATATAATGGAACATTTACTTTAAAGAAAAAGTTGTGCCCTTCGTCATCTCTAAATTAGGTGAGAAGTTTAACCAATTTCACGATTTCTATATTTTTCTTGGAAGTACACGACTCAGCCTCAGGTTCTTTCACTGTTTCTGTATTTGGAATTCTTGTGTAAAGTTTTTTTAGGCCTTAAACTTGCTTATGCTGTGTTAAAGAATACTTTTCTATTTCTGAGCTATCAATATGTAAAAACAAAGTATGTTTTCAAGTTTACACTGATTGTTAAATATTTTGTAATAATTGAACCGTGAGTCCGAATTCAGGAGCAGTCCCCTACGTTCTGATGAGGTAATTTACAAACAAAAATGTTATTGCGGTTTAAATATTCGTAATGCATTTAATATCCCAAAATTTTAACAGCATAATTATTTTGTCTACCAAAATGAATTATTGGGGACGTTTAAACCGTACTAAACTTGTGATCTACGAAATTTATAGTAAGCAAATGGAGAACATTTCCCCTTGCAAATATTTCGAGTCTGGCGTTTCTCCCTTCAGCGCAGCTACGGGGACACGTGTCAGAGGGCCGCTGTCCTGCGAAAACGCGCCTTCACTGCGGGTGACAAGTTACACTTTGCGCTCCACTCACTCCTGGAACTCATAGCGGCGACCCGCCCCGCACCCCCGACCTCAGGGCACTCTGTCCTCCGACATCAAGCACCCCAACAGCAGACCCCCTGCACTCAGACCCCGGCATCCTGATCCCCAGCACCCTTATTCCCGGCATCCCGACCCCGCGGCATCCCGACACCCGGCATCCCGACACCCGGCACCCCGACACCCGGCATCCCGACACCCGGCATCCCGACACCCCGGCATCCCGACACCCGGCATCCCGACACCCGGCATCCGACACCCGGCATCCCCCACCGGCATCCCGACACCCGGCATCCCGACACCCGGCATCCCGACACCCCGACATCCGACACCCGGCATCCCGACACCATCCCGACACCCGGCATCCCGACACCCGAGTCCGGCCCTTCTCGTCAGTGCTTTCACCCCGACTGCAGCCGGACCCCTCTTCGCTCTGCCTGCGCTTCCGCCCCGCCTGTATCTGCCACGCTGACGCTCCGGCCGAGTATTGCAGGGCCTCGTCTTTCCCGTGACACGTCTCTGTGTCTCCCACCCTCCTAACGCCATCTCGTCTTCTTCCATCCCCCGTCTCCCCGCGTCCCACCCAGACCCATCTCAATCCCAGCGTCGCGTCCCCAGCGCCGCTCCCCCCGTTGTCCTCGTCATCACCCTTAACAGCGCTTCCTGTTTGCTCAGCATTCCCTTCCGGCTTCGCGCTGGAAAATGAGAAACGTGAACAACGTGTAAATTCGTGTCTCTCTTTATTGATCTCAGCTTGAAACTCTACGTTCAATTCCCCAGACTTCTAAAACGTATCTCGAAGGCACACTACTAATTTCTTTTGTTCCCTTTGCCCAATGCCTTTTGCTGCCTTTTGCTCAATCCTGTCTTCCCTCCAGTCTGGTAAGTTGTTGTGCTTCGTTCATGAAGAAAATATTAATGTAAATATCACATCGTAATATCAATCAATCACAATAAAGACTACAAACGTTTCACACGAGAGAGATTACCTTTATCAGTTGATTATATTTAAGTGGTAAGTTATGAATTCTACGAACATGGTAAGGAAAATATATTTATGAAAACTGTAAGAGCATTTTGATGAATTTTACAGGATACAGGTCTTTAACACTGAGTTATAAATAGCTAATTAAATTATGATTACAATTTGTAATCAATGCGTAGAAAATATAATGAAGATCTACAATTGATTGCACATTTTTCTAAAGTAACAGAAATATAATTTTAAACTTCTACATTCAAAATAGTTTTGATACACTGTAAAGCCATTTTCTGTGTCCGTTTTTAAGTGGTGCAATTGAATACAACTCCCATTTTGATAGCCACCAAAAGTTTTTCGCCCCAAACGTACTCTAAGTTTGAATTCCCTACCAAACATAAATAGTATTATCGGGCATTTTCCATGGTAAAAGTGTTCTTTAATATAAAAAATGATGTGGATAAATTACATTTCGGTGAAATTCCTCTTGTTATATAATATAAAAACAGATTACATCTGCCAACTGGAACACTATCATGTAAATTTATGTCGCGCCTGAGTTGTAAATTCTACGCACCCATCTACTTTCTTGCACTATAATTAAAAGGTGTAATGAAGTAAGTTAATTTATTAAACAATACACAAGTACTAAAGTATTTTGTTGAATATTGAAGGCGTTAAATCACTTCATATATGCTAAGACAAATTGTAGGCATTCTGTGACAGTGATATACGTATATTGTATATGGCATTTTCAGAATGTGTTCTATCATTTATATCTTACGGGATTGTCTTTGGATACTTGAAATGTATCCAAACACGTAACATTCATAGTCATGACAACGTAACTTTCGCAACAAAACTAAGATGTTACCGTAGGTATGGTAAGCCTAGCTACAAATAGGCAATGAAATTGAAAATTAACAGAATTCTGAGAGTAAGGACACGAACAAGTACGGGCATAATTGAGAAGTTCTTCAGATCTAATATGAATGAATGAATAAATACGTGCCTTATTTTACGTGGCGAGACTCAGGCCATGAAGCCTGCTCTTCCGTCTGACCACGCAAATTTCGTTACGCTCCTTTCACCTAGTAGGGGAGAAAGAAGGTGTTACTTGGGCGACGAAACAGGCAATTTGAATTTGTCTCAGAGGCTTCATTTAGGCTTCAGGATCTTTTACATGCAGTAAATCTACTAACATGGGACAGCCGGTTTTACTTCCCTTCCGAAGGACGGCGTACGAAGGATTTTTTTCGCCCTTAAAAATCCACGGCTTCGATCGTGTTTGAACCCGCGAACTTGGGTATAACTTGGGTACGCTGACCTAACCGTCACCATCGCCGCTGCTGTGTGAATTAGTCGCCATAAAAGATTGTGATTTATGGAAAAGGGTGGTGAGACAGAAACTATGTATGGCTGTTTGACAACGTGACGTTTCACAGAACGCTCTTAATATTTTATCAATGAATCCAAATAAATATAAAAATACAATTTGACTGAATAATTATCTTCGAGGATAAGCAATTTTGTTGTCACTGGAATTTTCTTGCATTAATACAATTGAGAAAAAGGGTTGTAACAAACATCTCTGGAGAAATTTTCACGGAAATTCACGCTTTGAGTTACTAAGAGATTTTTTTCAAAAGCGTTAGTATTTACATGGTACGTCTATGAACAATACTTCTCTCTAAACCGTACACATTTTTGTTGCGGTCTGCAGCTATGCGAAGTACGCAAATCGATTGAATTCTGGAAAGCGGCCAATACAAGCAAGACTGCTGCCTTGTGCTGCAGGGAACCTCACGGTCGATATCGTAAGTGGCCGAATGGAAGACTACGTGGAATAAACTGTTGCGAGGACCTTCTATAGGAGGCGTCGGCAACCTTTTTTCGTTCTGCTGGTCAAAATTATCTAAAGTGTGACTATGAGAAATTTGTTAACTGTACGAAAAAGTAGGTGTACTGATCTAATTGAAGAATTGAATCAGCAACGAACTTACTATTGTTCCAGAATATTTGTGATGTAGAGTATTCTTAATCCCTTTTTCCATTAGAGGAATGTTAATTATTTATTTATTGAGTTTGATTTCCTTTGTCAAAATACACGAAACATATTATTTTATGAGGTTGATATTGAGATGAGATTGATTTTAGTTTATTTTGATAATTGAAGTGTGTCATTTCCTATTAATTGAGAACTTTCTAATTCTTAAAAAAACGGTAATATTTTTTCTGAGACTTTCTTATGTATTCCATTTGTCCGAAAAGTTTTAAAATAATTTCAAAGAATGTAAATTTTGGAATATTTCTCCTTCAAATTTCGAGGAGTTTGAAAATAGATTTAAAATGAGTATGACTATTCCACTCATGAAATTAAAACCAATAGTATTTAACTATACATACAAAATGACCTAATCCGGGCGATGTAACTTAAAAATCGGTTTTTCTATCCGATTTTTCTTACTGCTTCTATTGGCAAATCATAAACCATTATTCATTTATCTTTGGATGTGGTATACATTATGTCCAATAAATAGCGTATGTACTATAGTACATATGTTGTTATAGATAACATAACCTCTTTGATTTTAACATAGCTTACAGTTATATTAAATATTTGGTGCACTTTGGAACTCTGCTGGACATCATTTAATTCGTGAATTAGTCCTATTAAATACCACTCGTGCTTTGAAAATTCTCAGATAAATCGCGAAGCGAGTCGGGGATATATCAATAATTTCCAAAGCACTCGTGGTATTGCTTATGATAAAGGCTACACTACCTTTATCTTTTTTGAACACCTCTTTCATCTTCGTTCTAATTGTGAAAATTTTTTCCATTTTCTCTCTTGATCAATAAAACTTAAAATGTAGTTTGTATCGATGATATAAAAGAATGTATAATATATCAAATATTTATCCATGTTCACAGCCTATATATTGTTCAGAAGAAGTTTCATACTATTTGATATAATTGTAAATGATTATCCCACTAAAACGATGTTAACAATATTTTTCAGTGATACACGATTACTGAAGCAAATTACATTAGTATGTATAATAGTTCTAGCCAAGTTTCTTGGTAGCAGAGGCTGCAGTCTTAGATACCAATTCAGAAACGGGAATATTAGAGAAAACGAACATATTTTCAGTTTTATAGAATATGAAATAAAGCTGTTCCATGTGGTCCAAACATATAAACAAAATGAACGTCAATCGTTTAGATAAAATTATTTCTATGAAGTTCAGGCTTGGCAGAATATTTAGATGCCTAAAAAGGGCTCCACATATTTGACATTCGGCGAGAAACAGCGACCGCTCTCACAATCCATAATACTCGGCAAATGTCCGCTTCCTTTGAATCCCGAAAACGACCGACACGCTGACATGACCGACAGGGTAGATCGAGCACCTAATGTTTGTCGCTCGGCAAACAGCAAGCAACTCTACTCTACTACACAGGATACTAACTAACTCTAGTAACAGTCACTCTGTGTTCCCCGAATGCTGAACGCGTGGCGCTGCCTTAGGATGACACGAAGTCTGTACAAGCTAGAAGGACTAAACCATAAAAGAAAGAAGAAAATAATAAAATAAGTAAAAAGAGGAGGCGACGGAAAGAGGAGGCGATGGAAATGGTTGGTTGGTTGTTAGTGATTCCAGGCGCGTCAACTACTGAGGTAATTAGGCCCGTAAGTGTAGTACATGTTTTTCCTCGTGATGTGGTGGCGATCTTCCCCCGCTGGATGGCGTGATACGGCGCCGAGTGGCAGTTACAGATGTGTTCAGACGCCGACCTACCTTCGGCTAGTGAGTATTCCCACATCGAGGTATCTCCCATCAGTGGGGTACCGCCCCCAGCCGAGACAAGCTCTAAGCTCCCGACCGGTCTCCCAGCATGTGTGGTAGTGGAGTGCATGTTAGCATAAATGTGTGTAAGTTAGGGGTGAGGAAAGTACAAGAAACATGAAGGAAAGATCGCGCGCGGTCCATGGCCCGTTTGTTAGGGTACCGCTCCGACATTCGTCTGATGTTGATCGGAGAAACTAAGGAAAACTACTTATCAGAGAAGCCGGCCTCTAGAATTCTCCTCCGGCGACTGAATTCGACCTCGCTGACAAGCTAGTGTCCAAAATCTTACCACGGTCGGGTCTCGAACCTAGGACCTCCCGGTCAGACGCACTGCAGTGGCTTCAGTCGGTTCACTGAGCCACGTTTCCTGGTTGGCGACGGAAAGAGGACGCAACGGGAACAGAATGCGAAAGTGTAATATTGAGCTATTTCGACATAGTGATCGCTGTCCTTGACCTAGCAGAAGCTCTGAACCGGCTGCCCGACCTTGTGAGCCTTGTGGGGCGCCAGCGGAGGCATCCCTAGAGTCCCTGGATACAGAGAGTAGCGCATTCCTTTGCGCCACCGGTGCCGCCATTTTATATCCAGTTGAACTAAGCGGTATTGTGGGTAAGTTAGGAACTACCAATCTACCAAAAACCAATAATAATTCACTCGAAATTCCTAATAATGCGTCCGAATGCTCTCGTTTCTCTTTAACATCTGAATTCTGCCTGGACATTCAAGTGAAAGGATATTAAATGGCGACGGCCGTTCGGGTTGCGCTACTCTCTGTATCAAGGGACTCTAGGCATTCCAAGAGCTTACCACATCCTGGCGGCCATAGCAACAGCAGCAGCAGCTACCGCACCGAGCGCCCATCACTCCGTGGACAGCCCTTCCGAACTGATGTGTCGGGTCCCGCGCCACGGCCAATGCTAAGTGGCCATCATAGCATCATAACCGTGGCGTGTTGGGCTTTGACATTATTCTCTATCTTCCTTTCGCTCCCCATGGTGGTGCGTTTTCTCTCTTTCTTCGAGTTTCTTTCTCCTCTCGTGTGCGGTCGGGAGAGGCTACGCGTCAGAGCAATTGGGTGGGCGTGTGTGAGCAGAACGTAGGAACTACAGGACTGAAATTTAAATCCCGGCAGTAACATTGCTAAAATCTCCACAAAGTCGCTTGAGCTTCAGTGTAAATAATGGTGAGCGTGATTATTTAAGAGAAAATGGTGATGGATTTGTTTTATTAATTATTGTTCTTCATGAGTTTTCCATAGGTGAATATTTTACTTATTTTTTTACGGTTTACTTAATTTATTACTTACGATTTGTACAAGAAAAAGAGATATTTATTTCCTTCTTATCAATAGTATCTTGTGGCCACAGAACCATTGATAGCGGTTACACATATAATAACAGAATATCTTAAATAAAACGTTTAAATATCATCCATCTGGAAGATGAGAATCAGGCAGACCTGAACTGAAATCATTCACTGGAACTGATTATCCAATCCAAACCTTCTGGAAGAATACCTTAAAATAAGAATCTGTGCCAATTATACGCTAGTGGGTTATAGAATTTACCTCATTTCAACCAAAAATACTCAAAAATACCTCGTTTAATGTTGCGTTCTAAACATCAAAATTTCATTTCTGCAATCTAAGATATATTTCACGGTTCTCCTCTTAATTTAAACGGACGGTCAAGATGGAGGTAAACAAGATAATATTTCAAGGAAATGGTGTATGATGAATCATAAATACTAGTTTCACTGGACAAAATCGCAATAAACTGATGGCACTAAATTACTCTGTACTCATGGGCAATACTTCACATGCTGGAACTGTAAAACGTTAAGTTGAACAGTACCACGGCAGTTGTTGCACAAGTTTTCGCGAAGGAGGAAAAGTTCGTATTCACTAATATTTATGATACTTCATAATAATGAGTTTTGCAACATCATAAGCCACTACAGCATCTCACATATTCGCTTACGAAGAACAGTTTCTTGTAATCAGCATTCATCCATTCCTACTGTCACAATCTCGACAAGCTTTAATTCGCTACCTCGAAATTGCTTAATCTAAAACCTCTAGACCAGAAACTGTATGGAGAACATGGCAGTGGCGTTGGGGGTGGGAGGTAGGGATTTGCTGCCCATATAAACCGGGGGAGATGGTTTCCAAGATTAGATTCTCGACTTTGAATCAAAACAAGACTGCTACTAGAAAGTACATTCTATCCTCTTCCAATTCAGGAGCAAACGTAAGTCTAGAAATGATAATGTACTCATGTTGTCATGTTGTAATTATAATTGAAAATGAGATTTTGAAATGCTAAAAAGACACTTATGACCGAAGAGAACGAAGGATAGCCATGGTTCATTTCACAATAATATTGAACCAATGCACTATTTTCTCTATTTTGAGAATTTTCGTTCTGAAATATAAGAAATAAGGGTGTATTGCGTTCAAAACCAATTATCATTTCCGAAAGGAAATTGGTGAAGAAACTCCTACTCCAGAATTATATTCAAATTATTTTTGTGAGGCAATATTTTCTTTTTAACCATGACGTTGGTCGATATTGTCGCTGACAGAACATGATGAACTTCTCAGGAAACAAATCGATTTCGCGTGACTCGCCGTGACATTTTTTCGTTAAGAGTTAAGTATTTTATTAAAATTGACAAGTGTAAGGCGAAAAATGGAGAATCCCTACATAAATACGAAGACATTTTTTGAGCACGTATTATATTTTAAAATTAATGTTATTGCTTACTCATGTAATATTTCCAAAAATATGTATATTGGTTTACTTTTCTGTAAATTTAGTACTTTGCTCTCATTATAACGTGCAACATTCTTCATATTATAAATGAACAACGATTTGCACGAATGTAATGAACCATTCTGAGTACTCCGATCTAATATAGAATTGGATCACACTTAGGCCTGAAATAACCGCGGTGAGGGAAGAGCATGTAGTGCAGAGGATGAGTGGGCAACTTCTCAGAGGCGGCAGCTGTTCATCCTGCAACTATGGCGACAGCGCAATGCCTACGATGGCCAGCGTTGAAGAGGCGCCGAAGGCGAAGCGCCAGGCGAGGACGGGGGGAGGGGGATAGAGGGGGGATGGGGCGCACACGTGACCAGCGCCTTGACAAAAGGCTCCAGGCGGCGACATTGACGTCACCAGCGCCTCGCCTGGAGGATGATCGCAGCCTCTCAAGAGACGTCTCCCGGACGCTCCAGGCAAATCAAGCCGATATCCTCGACGAATCCCGTCTACTCGCGTTCCTTCTCTACGCCCTTCGTCTACTCCAAAATAACGTAGTCATTTGTTGATTGATTGATTCATTATTAGTGATTCCAGGCGCGTCAACTGCTAAGTTTATTTGTCCCGTAAATGTAAGGTATGTTATTTCTTCGGGAGGTGGCGATCTTCCTCCAATGGATGGCGAGATTCAGCGCCGACCTACTGTCGGCTAGCAGGGTTTTCCTCTCAATTAGGTATCTCCCACCAGCGGCGGGGCACCGCCCCAGCCGACCAGTGCCCTGGCGATACCGACCAGTGCCCTGGCATGTGTGGTAGTATAGTGCATGTTAGCGAGTGTATA
The DNA here is from genome assembly GCA_011170035.1 of Teleogryllus occipitalis. Lineage (NCBI taxonomy): Eukaryota > Metazoa > Arthropoda > Insecta > Orthoptera > Gryllidae > Teleogryllus > Teleogryllus occipitalis. Next base: position 175,120 of record BLKR01001528.1, on the reverse strand, counting down.
AGTAAGCAGTGAGGATAAGACAAGGAAGAGGAAGGAAATATAGCGCCGCGGTCCGTGGTCCTTCTGATAAATCACTGCTCCGGCATTCAACGATGTCATTTGTCGGACGTTATTTGAGAGTGCAGTAGTACCGTATTAATCCGAGGTAATTGGGGCTGATGGTACATTGGATTAAAAAATAACTCTACACGGAAACAAGTAAAATACATTACGCAATTTTCAACTACAATATAAAACAAAATGAAATTTAATGTGCAGATACTATTAAAGTTACACATACATATATAAACGTACATTTAAGTACTTCCTGTAGTAACGCATTGTACAACGAACGAAGCAAATGAGCATGAACCGGTCCCAACAATGTAGCAGATTGACACTGACAACGAACGCCGCAAACGTGAATTTCAAGGCAGTTTTGCCAACCCGTCCAGAGCCAGCTCTAGATTATAATCGCTGCTAGCTAATTATCGCTGCTTGTTTGGATGTCTTCACGCACATCATGCTGTATTTTCATCTCGGATTGCACGTAATCTCGGATTAGCGAAGCGCAGATTACCGCAACTCTACCGTATTTCGTGTCTCCGGGCGCGTCAACTACTGTTCAGCGTTAGTCCCGTGAGTGTAGTGAATGTAATTGCCGTAAGATGATGTTTGTAGCCTGACGGAACGCGAGATCCGGCGCCGAAATACATGTCGGATTGCAATGTTCTCCCCAGGTTTCTCCCCAGACGGGTGGTACCCTAGCTGGAATAAAGCTTTAAGCTCCCGACTGGTCCCTCGTTATTTGTGGTAGTGTAATGCGTGTAAATGTGTGTGTGTGAAACGGTAGAGGAGGACCGAGAATAAAGAAGGATTATCGTGCGTTGTTTGTGACCCGTTTCATGGGTACTGCTTCGGTATTCGCCTGATGTTATCGGAGAAATCACGAAAACTGCCGATCAGCGCAGATGGCTCTCAAACTGTGGTAGGTATTTCTTCAGAGAGGTACGCGGAAATATTCTAAGCAGTACAAACAATTTCCATAAGAAAATTTGAGGAAGATATCACCAAAATTCCGGGTATTCTTTTGTTTCAAAATCTGGCAAAAGTTAAATTACAGATTTTGCACGTGCATGGTAACTATATAATTTTAAAAATCTGAATATGTTTGTGATGCAGTATACAAGTCTGTACTATTTGATTCGCGTATATTCTGTACTAAATGAATACAAGTCTGTACTATTTTTGTATCCAAAATATATTTAATTATACTTACACAAATCAATTCTAAAACCGGGTATTTGGTTCTCTCGCCGCAGCCCCCCCTTCTCGTCCTCTTCCCTCGTTTACTTTCCTCCTCTTTCTTGTTACTTCCCCTCTCCTCCTTCCTCGTTCCCTTTCCTCCCTCCTCACACTTCTTCTCATTCCCCCCCCCTCATCTCCGTTCCTCTCCGACCGTTGTCGTCCTCCGTCCGCGGGTGCTTGAAGCGACAACGCCGCAGATATTGTTCTACTTCGAGAAAGCCATTCATAATTCGCGGCAGGGGAGCGGCAGTGTTGGGATCGGCGGTCGAGATGGAGGCGACGACTGTAAGGTGTCAGACCAAGTTGGACACGGGTGAGAAAGAGAGAAAACATCAGGCGAGGAAGGTGGGCATCTTCGAGGAAGTGAATGCTGCTTGGCACGGGTGTTTGTACGTCCAGACGATGTTGGTGAAGCCTTGCGTAAAGCAGATCTGTGTCGTTCTGCACTCTTGGCAAGCTAGTGTCACGGCCAGCCGGATCCTGCTTCGGTGCGTCGTGGGTTAACACAATGTTGTCTCCCCTGTCCGCGTTGCGTCGCATCAGAGGAGCGTAGAGAATTTGTTCTTCAAATTGGGTTTTAAGGAATGTGGGGGAAACATCAGTAGCTGTTCCAAGAATCGCCGGTAGAAGTTAAAACGAGTATGGTGTCGCCCGTGTATTGATGTGTGATCTGATGCACGTGAAAACGAACGGGTCGGACGGGTCGGACGGGTCGGACGGGTCGGACGGGTCGGACGGGTCGGACGGGTCGGACGGGTCGGACGGGTCGGACGGGTCGGACGGGTCGGACGGGTCGGACGGGTCGGACGGGTCGGACGGGTCGGACGGGTCGGACTGGGCTGGATGGACGGAATGGCCCGACCGGACTGGCCGGACAGGACGGTCTTGCCGGACCAGACAACGGTAATGCATGAAAGCTAAGACGATCTGACCTACAGTGCAGCATGAGCATGCACTTGCATCGCAATGCAAGCCGAGTCTGCCTGTAAGACGAGTAGAAATAGAAAGAGACGCGACCGCGAGTCGCAGCTGCTGCAGGTGGGGGCGGGGTGCGAGCGCCGAAGGGTGGGGTGGGGAGGGGGAGAACCGGCTGAATGGAACGCGATGACGCCAGCCTGCACGTGACCTCTCCACGACCGCCGTCGTCGCCAACCCCTCGCGGGCACGGGTTGCGGCGCGTCAGGTGCGGAGACACGGCGACAGAAATAACGCCGCGCATCGCCGCCCCGCCCCGCGTCGCTTCCACCGCCAGCGACAGAGCCTGCGGCTGCCGCCAGGGGGCGCGCTCCGCCCGCCTGAAGAAACGGGCCTGTCGTTTAAATACAGTCGACTCCGGTTATAGAGATCTGGGGACCAACATTTTTGGTTCACTATATTCAAGGTTCACTATATCCGATGTCAAAATTAAATATAATTTCTCCTCTGACGAATTTTATTAACATTGAAATAGAGGAAAATACAGTAACAGCACAAACTGAAAATTTAATTAAATCTATATGTATATAAAAGAAAGTCGCGTTAGTTACACTATTTATAACTCAAGAACGGCTGTACCGATTTGGCTGAAAATTGGTGAGCAGGAAGCTTAGAGCCAGGAGACGGACATAGGATATTGTTTGTCCCCTTCGACAGCGTTCCTGTGTGAGAACGCACGTTTTCGCACGTTTTCGCGTGATTTCGCGACACGCAGTGCAACAAGGATAGTACAGTTTCTCACAGTGAGTGTGACGCGAGAAAAAGATGGGACCGGCTGTTAAGGCGGAACAGAGTTCGCCGGGTCAGCTAGTTATTCTTAAAACATCAATTATTTTCAATTTTTTGCTTCGTACATTTTGCATTAGTAATTTTTCTAGATCCTACAAGTTCATGCTCTCTCCATAATGGATTCTGCATTGTCCACTATCTAGGTATCGTAATGCAGTCTTGACACCCGTCAATGCCTGTTGCACTGTTGGACAACCGTCCCACTCTCCTTTTACTCGACTAATAACATACGAAATCCTTTCATTATTTCACATGACGTATTTCCTATGTTCACTATAACCGAGGTTCAGAGTTTTCATAGTTCACTATGACCAATCTTCTCAAGCTTATTTGTAATGTAAGTGAAACGAGACAAGTTATATTCACTATATCCGAGTTCACTATAACTAGTCGACTGAATGTTCGTTCGACGGACCACGGTGAAATATCCTCAAAAATACTTTAAATGAAAGTAAATCTCTTCTTCAAGATGGTAAGAAAAATGTGGGCCTTACTGGTTTTTAATGACGTTTAAGTTAGTATTGGCTCTTATGAGAAAAAAATTTTTAAGTTATTGAAGAAGTTATACGATGAATGTACCTTTCTCTATACTCAATTCGTAGTAAATGTTTTGAAGAATCAGATGACATTAAATGACATACTTTGTTGGGCATTATGTGAAGTAATTGAAAAACTGCTGCTTAATTCATCGCAACCAGAAGTACTAGTTCTCGACCTAGGAGTTAAGCCACACAAATCATGCTGGACGCATCACACTTACAGCAATCCTATTATCAGCCCTTTTTCTCTTGGGGTACGAGTGAAAACCGCCCTAAATTAAAATTTTGTACCAGTACAAACAAAATGTGTGTGACGTTGACGTACCTGTTTGAAGATTATTCTCTTTTGCTGTATACAATGTGGTTTAATATTCAAAGCAGAAAGAAAGAAAAGTACAGGAGCCGAAGTCATTCAACCTATTTTAGGTAAGTCAACTTATGAAAATGAAAAATCATGCGAGAGACTAAATTTAATAATTAGAATTGTTTTTCTAGAACCATAATTCAATATGTCTTCTAAACATTTACAAATAATTACTTAAACGCTCCGTTAACATTTAGAAGCAAATATTATTAATTTATCGATTTAATAAATGGTTGAGTTTTTGACTAGTGACTTGCGAGAACAAAGTACCTTAAACTGGGAATACGAACTGCGAATATTGTTAGTGTAGAAAACTTAACTTTGCATAATGCCGGGACTACACGTAGTGTCAAGTGTTGTGGAGCATTTGTGTTGTTCACGGTTACACTTTCATATTAATAACTCGGCCAATGGCTTGGAAACCTGAAAGTGTGGTACGGTCGAGGCGAGGCAGTCTGCGCCAGCGAGAGAGCAATCGAAAAAGGAGTGAAGCAAACTGGACCCACAAAGGCAAAATGAGCAATGGTGGCGGATGTTGGAGGAGGGGGCTATGCAGCAGAATAAGAGGGTATGATCGTTAAGCGATAAAGAGAGGAGGGAGATGGAGGTTGAATGCCCAAGGAGCGGTGGAGAAGGGGAGACACACGATGTGGCGGTGGGGGTGAGGTGTGTTTTAAAGGCGAGAGGAAAGGTGCGGTGAAGGCGGGAAGCGGAGGAGAGGGCGGATGAGGAAGGAGCGGTGGAAATGGAGAGTCAGAGGATGTGGTGCTGGTGGTGGTAGTGGTGTGTATTACGAAGACGAGAAGGAAGCATCGGTGGAGGTGGGAAACCGGTGGCGAGACGGAGGTAGAGGAGAGCTGCGAAACGAACAGTGCAAGTGAGGAGACCCAGGATGCGTTAAAGCGTAGGTTGTGTTATGTATAGTGAATGCGAAAAGGAAGGATCGGTGGAGGTAGGAAGGCGGGGGAGAGTGGGATGTGCTGACCGAAATGCAGAGAGGGGGTGGAGGGGATAGAACGTACACTGGTGGCGAGAGGAATGGGTTAGTGGAATTGATTGATTTATAATTCCGGCCGCGTCAACTGCTAAGGTCATTATGTATAAGTACTACTTGTTTTTATCGCGGGAGGTAGCGATGATCTTTTCTCGCTGGCTGGCGTCTACCAGCGTCGTCTTGCAAGGACTTTCCCCAACCAAGTATCTCCACCAGCGGGGCACCGCCCTAGCCGTAACACGCCACTCGGTCCATGGTCCATTTATTAAGGTATTGGCTCCGCCATTTGCCTGGTGTTGATTGGAGAGACAACGAAAAACTACCGATCGGAACAGTCGTCCGCTAGAATTCTCCTCCTGATAGCGGCTGACTTCGACCTTATCTGTCCATCGTGTCCAAAATCCTGCCAACGTCGGGACCTAGAACCTCCTCAGTCAGAGGCCCTGTAATGACATCAGTTGATGCCTAGCGCCACCTGTGCCGATCAAAGGTTAATGCAAGCGGGCATTATGTTGTTGGCGGTGAAGGCCGGCCGGCGGAACCGAGAGAGGTGGCTCAGAGTATCAACTGATGTCACTTCAGTGCCTCTGACCGGGAAGTCCTAGTTTCGAGTCCCGACGGTGGCAGGGTTTTTTGGCACTAACTTGTCAGCTAGGTCGTATTCAGTCGCTGTCTGGAGGAGAATTCTAGAGGCAGGCTGTTCTGATCAGTAGTTTTTCGCGGTTTCTCCGATCAACACCAGGCGAGTACTGGAGCAGTGCCCTAACAAACCTGTCACGGACCACGTGCGATCTTTCCTTCTCTTCCTTGTCCTATCCTCACCCATTACACACACACACACACACACACACACACACACACACACACACATACACTTACACTAACCTGCACTACACTACCACACGTAAGGGGAAACCGATCGGGAGCTTGGAGCTTGTTCCGGCTGGAGAGGTGCACCCGCTGGTGAGAGAGTCCTGGTTAGGAGGAAAACCCCGCTAGCCGACGGTAGGTCGGCGCCGGATCTTGCTATCTACCGGGGAAAGATCACCATCACCACCACCTCTCGAGGAAAAAAACATGAACTACACTTACGGGACTAATGACCTCAATAGTTGACGCGCCCGAAATCACTAACAACCAACCGATTGGTGGACAGGAGAGCGGGCGGAAATGCTGCTGGGGGCGTGGCAAAGGGGGGGGGGGATAGCGAATGCACCAGGGGCGAAGCTTCCGGGAACGGGCGGGGCCGGGCGCGGCGCACGCGTGCCTGAAGCGGCTCCCCGGGGGGCCGTGACGGGAGGGCGCGCGTGCGCTGGGGTCACGCGAGACGCGCGCCGCATAAACAAAGCAGCCTCATGTGCGGACGCCGGCAAACACCCGGAACTAGAACGAGGGAGTCCCGGAACAACTGCTTTCCTATCGAAGTTGCAGCTGTCTGGCATTAAAATTTGAATACGCGCGGAACGCGCCATGACTGATTGTGAATAGAGTGGGTTCGTACAAGAACCAAACAAGTTCAAAATTCCATATTTTGAGATACGGGTTTTGGTTACGCGGAAGAGCAGTCCCTACGGCCTGAGCCTCGCCAGGAATAAAGACATTTTTGTTTTTCTCCTTCTTCTTCTTTATTATTATTATTATTATTATTATTATTATTATTATTATTATTATTATATTTCATCAAGTTATTCCCTTTAACTGGCGCTACTTGCTGGTACCATTCCTTTCGGAAAGGGCTAAACACATTTAAAGAGATAAGTCGGGGGAAAATCGGAAGTCCATTTCAATGCACGTCTACGCTATGAAGTTTTTGGTGCCTCCTGAAAATCTCAAATTTCGACTTGTTTGGTCCCTGTAAGACATTCTTCAATTGAGGTGTAAATGTTCAAAAAGAAGCACAACTCCAGTTTTGTGCCAGTCATAACTACTCATATGTTGTTTTTGGTATAGTTTCTAGGAAAATAAAAACTTTCTGTTCACAAACTTTTACAGGTTTGTTTATCCATGTCAGGGCGTCCTGTATTGAAAAGGAAGGGATTTGCTTACATGATATTGTGCCGGTAATTGTGTGTGGATCATTCTGCCTCGGGAAATGACTTCTTTATATTGATATTTGCACGGAAACGTTTTATTTAAAAGGCGACGCACGTCAACACACTTTTCATGATGAAGGAATCGTACATCTTCCCATACTCATTTATAATTAAAATATGCAGATATATTTTTTCTGAAATTTTCTTCAACTGAAAATAAATTTTCCTGAGAGTACGTGTGATTAATATCGTTTATAGTTTTATTGTTTTTAAATTGTTTTCCTTATTCAACTTTATAAGCCATCCCTTTTTGATTTTTCATGCAATTTTAATCGGTGATGAGTCGATGACTAATATTTCTCATTATGTATCTGCTTATGCATAAAATCGCAGTTTCTTTCTGCTAGTTGAGAATAATATTATTTATGATCAAAAAAATTCATTCAACCTTTCCATTTAGTTTCAGATGTGCCGAATAATATGATAAATTATGAGAAGGCGGCAAAGAAATATATTTTTTCAGAAACTCCGTTCTAACGAGTTTTGAAGTATTTTTTCCCCACAGTCTTTTCTCCTAGGCCAGGAATTTTCCTTGGTCGTCAATGTCAGATCGTGATGACGCGCATTTCCAGATCGAATTTTGGAAGTTAGCCAGCTTCAATAAGCATCTGCATTGCGGTTTCCTTTGTATACTTAGTGGAGGTTTGGTTGATGTCATGGATGGAGTGATTGACTAGGGCTCTGATACTTTGAGGAACTAGAATGGCACCTTACAAATTGATACTTAAAACGATTAGCTCTGCCAACAAGGTACGGAATGTACGACGCTACATAACAAGGGGATTCCGTTACTAATACAATACAAATTACTTAATTTTATTTAGACGTTCACGGAACAATTGAACAAACGCGTCGCATTCTACATACTGATTTTTTGAAATAATCCCTTTTTAAAAGTTTGAATCGTACACTTTTAAATTTACATTTAGTGTCCCTGCCCGATTTTGTTTCCGTTCACATCCCTTGTATTGATAATAAATAACCTGACATAACATATTTTGACACGTGTGGACACATACAAACTACCTACTTTGCTTTTGTTTCAGTGACATAAAATTCGGAAATTCGTGGGTTTCTTCGCTATCAGACAATCTCAGCAGGATTAAACAATTTTTCTACATTTATGATGCATTATTATAGTTTTAATTACTATTAATGTAATGCAATGAGAAATAAAAATTTTAGTATTTCTCAAATTTTGGAATTTTGAGAAATGGAGAATTTATTTTATTTCTTTTAGGTCAAAAATAGTTAAAAACTGTGTTTGACGTGCTACGGGGAGGAGTGTATTTTGTGCACGTTTTTTTAAAATTCCGAGATCCCTTCTCTAAACCATTTACAAATTGACTTCTGAATTTAGGAAGAAATGAGTGTTTTTGTCCAGAATTGTTAACAAAATATTCACTCCGATGTAGTAAAATCTATTTTCAAAGGCAAATCAGCTACAGATTTTGGTTCTTATCCCTCATAATTTCCTCGTGAAGGAATATACTTCTGCAGCGACAATATACACTTTTAAATTTTTTCCATGTACAATTATCTCTTAGTTTTCTCCGTCTTTGAGATAGCCGATCTATTTCTATGAGCCATGTCACTTCCTTTGTATTGTGACCGAATTCAACATTCTTATATACACTTCTACCCTTAATACTATAAGGAAGAATGATTTAGAGAACTTCGACCTATCTCTCTACAACTTCGACCTATCTCTCTACAACTTCGACCTATCTCTCTACAACTTCGACCTATCTCTCTACAACTTCGACCTATCTCTCTACAACTACGACCTATCTCTCTACAACTTCGACCTATCTCTCTACAACTTCGACCTATCTCTCTACAACTTCGACCTATCGAATGTCCGTTGAACAATTGCGAATAGTTTAGTTATATTCGACTCAACGAGGAAAAATTATGTGAACTGCGAAATAAGTATAAGGAACGCGGAACGTTCGAGTGCGACCGAATCTCGACTCCAACGGACGTGCATTTGTCATCGCGCCAGACCCGCACTGCGTCTCTCCTTTTCTCCTTCCTCTCCCTCCTCGCCCCGTCCCCGCCTTCACCTATCTCCCCGTCCTCGCACACGTCGCCGGCACCTGCTCGGAGACGAATGGAGTCCTTGCCACGCCCCTCTGCAGGCTTCTGCTACTGCAGCGGCAGGCGAAAGGAACGAACTAGGACACTTCCCCCGTTCTTCCTCCTCCACTCCAAACCTCTCACTGCCCGTGCACCGCGATTTCGTTTCCGTACAACTACGCTGTTTTCTCTACATCTACACTTGCTCGTTCCTCATACCGGCTTAGGTGGCTCAGGTCATCAATATATATTGTTGCAGTGCCTCTGACTGGGAGGCCGTAGGTTTAGAGTCCTGACGGTGGAAGGATTTTCGACACTAGCTAGGTCGGATTTAGCCGCTGTCTGGACAAAAAGTCTAGCGGTCGGCTGCTCTGAACGTAGTTTTTCGTGGTTTCTCCAATCAATTCCAGGTGAATGCCGTGAAATACAGTGCGATCAATACAGTACACTTACATACACTGTACTACTACACATGTCGGGAGACCAGTCGGGAACTTGGAGATTAGCTCGGCTGGGCTGTTGCCCCACTGGTGGGAAATGCCTGGTTGGGATAACCACACAAGCTGACGTGAAGGTCGGCGACGGATTTCGTCATCCAGCGCGGAGAGATCACCGCCACCTCGCGAGATAAAAACACGCACATACTTACGGGGCTAATGATTTTAGCCGTTGACGCGCCAGGTAACATCAATCTACTTCCTTCTTTCCAAACCTCTCACCACCCCTGCACCGAAATTGAGTCTACGTACATTGTTGTCCCTAGATTTACACTTTCTAATTCCTCTCTCTCTCTCTCTCTCTCTCTCTCTCATGCGTGATTTTTCCCACTTTCCTCGTACATGTGTGTCATCCCTTGCTGTTCTTTGGCCTGTATCTTTTGAAAATAATAAATCAAAATATTCCATGGTAGGCCGGGCCAGCAAGAAATCTAGGTATGATACGCTCAAAGGCAAAACTTTATGAGAAGTTAGTCAGTGTTATGAGGAACAAGGAATCGCATGTATGGCGGCCTATATGTGACGGCATTGCGCTGCGCAAATTTTTGAATGTGTCGAAAAAAATTGTGCCATTGGGGAATGAGTGCTCAGCTAATTCTTGTTGTATATTGTTCTTAAAATAGCCACAGTGTGAAGGAGTGGTATGTCATACCGAAGTGGTGTCTCAAACTGTAAGCCATATTGAAGTCAAAGTGTCATTTTTTAATGTCCTCTTGTATTACAAGATCAAAGCTAATTTTGTTTGTAAAAACGTAGAAAATTATTTTTCTTTGAAACGCGGCGTCTCTGTAGCCGCCGTGGTAATATCTAAGTAGCTCTAAATAGATTCAAAGATATCCAATTTCACTAGGACATGTATAATAGGTACCCGAGAAAAAAATTGTTGGTTTGAATGTTTACAAGACGAGTCTGTAAGTGCAATACCGATTGGATGTCTCGAACGTGAGAAATTAAGTTCTAAAATTGTAGAAATTTTACAATTGTGATGTATAAGGTACTCGTGTCACTCTTATGTATTTAGCCATGTTTAATATCTAAAATTCTAAGACAATATTTCAACACTCAGAAATTCTTTTTTTTTCCTTTTTGGCCAATTAATGTAGACATTTTCAAACAAATGCATATGGTCCTAGAGTACGACTTTTCATGTAATATTAATGCGCATCATCAGGTGAGAACCAAAAATAAATATACTTGCCTGTAAATAAAAACAATATTGTTTTGAATGAAAGTATTAAAAATAAAATTTTCAGTAATCTGAAATGAAATGATCGAATAAAACAAGTATAAGTAAAATATATGTATGAAATAAAAAACATAAATAAATGAGAAAGAACTTACTAAATTATGTTAATATTAATTAAAAATGTATACAATTAAAAACCAAAATCGAAAATAAGATAGATAATAAATAAAGGAAAACCAAGCTTGTCACAAAGCATAAATATGTTTTGGGGTTTTCTTCTTTTAGACAGAAAATAGTCATAAATGTTTGTGAATAAATACGATTCCAGCATGGCATTAATGGTATTATGTAGTTTTGTACGTAGTATCTCCAGGATTAATCTTTAATAGTTTCTGGGTTAACTATCCAAAATGGCAGGTCTGTCAAAATTAAAATAATGAAAACATCAAGGCAACGACGAGAAATTGAATTTATTTTTGTGCCAGTGTCCTTAATGTTATTAACAAGTTCTTTAATTCTTTGTTCGGAAACACGTTTTGTCTGTCCCACAGAAAGAGACAGAGAAATTACGACAATTGAAGCAAAAAAGGACATTTTATTTATCTGTTAGAGAGACTTTATCTGTTTGGATAATCAACCCAGAAAATAATCAAGATTAATCTCAGACATTACATATGAATCTATTTAAATGTACTATATAAAATACGGTACAGTATTTCTTTTAATAAATTATATTGTTCCCAATATGTCATAAAACGCTGCAATTCAACCCTTTAATTTTTTTATTGTTAAATTATACAATTCTTTTCCAGCACTTACAAATCATTTTAGGAAAAATTTGAAAAAAATTGGTTTTCAGGTTGGCGGCCATTTAATGACGTCTTACCAGTATGGTATTGCATCTATTTATCAAAATGGACCATAGAGAGTTCTGGAACACGTGCCGCCATACTTGTTCCTCTGATACATAAGTACATGGTGTAGTGACAAATTGGACATCTTTTAATCAGTATGGCGGCTACTTAGAGATGCCAAAACAGTATGGCGTGGTTATAATCGTCTTCCGGCCTATGGAACGTTTAAATTGATCTCCTAATTTCTCTAAAGTTCAGCTCCTGGATAATTGCTTTATTGATCATGTTTTATATGGGGTGCATTGCGAGAAATGACTTACTTGGCACAATAACGGTGTGAGTTAAACTTCCTTATTCGCAACCATCGCCTAAAATTGCGACATAAATAAGTTAAGAACTTCAGGAAGTCTTCACTATTGACACATTTTCCAAGGATTGCTCCAAGTTTCCAACCAAGTTTCTTGTAATTGTGCCACGTCCTTAACGAGTCGATGGCCAGTTACAATTAATTTATGAATCTCTGACTCTTATCTGCCAAGAGATGCCTTTTTTATAACATGCAGTTGTGGTGACTTGTTTTACCTCCACGTCACAGTCGGTTGGAGAAAACATTTCTAATATTTATGAGGGATTGGAATCCTATACCCCTACGAAGAGCTGGTGCCACCTCTATAGCTGGTGTCACATCTATGCTATAAATAGCATAGATAAGACTACATATTTCCTTTTTTCATTGGAGCATTTTTTCAACACAGGTCCCACCAGAGAGATCGGTGGGATAGTGATCAGACCGATCGTCTGCCAGATTTGGAAACCTGATTCCAAATCCTGTCGATCCCGAACAAGTTTTCCAATAACTGGAAAATGTGAGGGGTAAAGAAAATTCGCGCCAGACTTTCTCTGGATTGTCCCATTTCCCCCTACGTCTCATTTCACTAGTGTTCTATAATTCATATTATACCATCATATTAATCAATCAGTCCGACATGACTAATTACATTTTTGTATATCTACTTATTTCAACTCTTCTTAGATTTTATTGTAAAGTTATTGCCATTTATTTAAAGTTATTGCCTTGCTATTACTTTATTATGGAAGCGAGAGCTGGACATTAATATTAGATCAGCCGAGGAGAATTCAATCGGCAGAAATAAGATTTCTTCGTTTTGTGCAGTGTACATATAAGAGAAGAATTAAATATTGATTATGTTATAGATATCACAAAGAAATATTGAGAACTGGAAAGGTCATGTCCTGAGAATACCAGAACATAGGATGAGTAAAATTATTCTTCTGAATGCACCTAAAGGAAAAACACGTATAGGACATCCCTTGAAAAGCTGACATGAACAATTTGGACACAGAACAGATCCAGAGGTCTAATCCTTACTGTCGATGATGATGATGATGATGATGATGATTATCAATCATTTGTTCACTCCAGGAATGTCTATAAGGATTAGGAACGGAGGATCAATATAAACACAACACTGCTCTTACTAATAAGTCTAGCGCCAGAGTTTTGCTCCGGTAGCGATAACTCAGTGCATCAACTGATGTCACTGCAGCGGCTCTGACCGGGAGGTCCTAGGTTCGATTCCCGATGGCGGCAGGATTTTCTACACTAGCTTTTCAGCTAGGTCGAATTCAGTCGCTGTCTGGAGGAGAATTCTAGCGGCCAGCTGCTCTGATCGGTAGTTTTCCGTGGTTTCTCCGATCAACACCAGGCGAATGCCGGAGCAGTACCCTACCAAATGAGCCACGGACCGCGCGCGATCTGTCCTTCCTCTCCTTGTCCTATCTTCTCCTCTTACCCACACACTTACACTAACATGCACCACACTACCACATATTCCGGGAGACCGGGCGAGAAGCTTAGAGCTTGTCCCAGCTGGGGCGGTGCCCCGCTGTTGGGAGAGTCTTGGTTAGGGGGAAACCCCACTAGCCGACGGTAGGTCGGTGCCGGATCTCGCCATCCAGCGGGGGAAGATCACCGCCATCTCCAAAAAAACATGCATTACACTAACAGGACTAATGACCAAAGCAGTTTACGCGCCCGGAAACACGAAAAAATCAATCAATCAGAGTTTTGCCGCCAGCGACCTTGGAGTCAGTGCAAGTGCCATCAAAATCCGACTCGCCGAGTTGGAAACTTCACCCACCTGCGCTGGAGGGCGCGTAGGAGCGGGCAACAGGGCGAAGGCAGCCAAGAGCGAGGCGCTGTCGGGCTCTGATCGTCTTAACTTGCGCCAAGTTAAAATTAATAACAACTTTCTCCTTCAGTCAACGCAGCGGGCTGCGCGGATTGTGGAGGAGGGAGAAGTTGGGAGGTAGAGGAGGATGGGGAGGGAGAGACAACGGCGTCGCGATCGGCGAGAAATATGGGACAGAAGGCTGATAGGTTCCCGTTCGATCGGAGCGAAGACTCAAAAATGGTTGACGTTTGGATGCTTGAGAATGGTGAAATGACGCAAGTAAGGGTTTTACTAGTGTACGAGCATAATACGCTTAACGGTGGTTTATTAAAGTGACTTATTTACTGACATTGGATTAGTTTGGATTACGTACTCGTGGGATGTGTTTATACACATTATAAAGAACGCACGTGCGTTAATGAATTTTTCACAGAATCAACAGAAAAACCGCTTTTAGCAATAAAACGTCGTTTCTACATTTCAACAATACACTCAAGTACCTTATTTTCCGTCCCTAATAGTGATTTTAAGTTAATTTATATACATTATACCTACACCCATAATGAATGTTGATTGTCATCGATCACTGAACCTTAATCATCGTAAATCCTTAATCATCTTTAATAAATTAAATATGAAAATTAGTTAAAAATGTATATGGAAGAGTAGGTACAAAGTCCATTGTGAAAACCATAGCCGCTCCATTACGAAATATAGCAAAAATATATTATAATATAATTTCTGTCAATCAAAAACAGAATAATTAATGGAAGAAATATGAGAAATTAATCTTATTTAATCCCTCATCAGCTATATGCAAGAATAAATTGTTCTTTGACTTTTAATCTCTGTTGGTCTTTCCAGTAAAAAGTTTGTTCACATATCGGATTCTTTCAGAAAAGGATTCTTTCAGAAAAGTAAGGATATGGGAGTGAACATCACTATTCTAATATTCTTTGGTTTATATATCCTTGGTTATGAACATATGGTTAACATTTAGCAGTTACATAAGGTTTGAAACTGTCCAGGACATAAGCTTACAAAATAACATATCAGCCCCTCAAAGTCGCTTCAGATACCTCAGTGAGCAAGTGTGTCGGTTCAAAGAAACTGGTAGAATCACCACAAAAATTGTACATTTTCGTTCTTACTAAACAAGAGCTATGTATGCACTGCAACCACGTGATAATACATCTCAGTTGCACTTTTGCCACAGAGTTTTACAGAAATTTTGCTTTTTAGAGCCTCGCCATGGAAAATAAGGCATGAATTGAATAGAATTATCATAATGAACAGTGCAACCTTGAAATAACATTTTAGAGTGATGAAGTATGGTTCTCTTTGAGTGTTACGTTAACCAAAATAATTGCTACTGGCGTTCTGAAAGTTCATATATTCTCCACGGAACGCCATTGCCACACACAATAAATTGCTGTGTGGTGCTCTATTAGTGTTCGCCAAACCGTTCGTCCGTTCTTTTTTTAGAGACTGTTACATCAGAGCAATACATCAATATTTAGACAGTTTCTTTCAAGAGCTTGCGAAGAAAAACTTCAGATACTTTCAAGATTCTGCCACTGCCCGTAAATCAAAAAATTTTATTCAATTTGTATATGAAGTATTCACTGACACACTGACCAGCGAGATCTCCAGATCACATCCCCTGTGATTATTTATTGTGTTTTTTAAAGGATAGAGTTTACGAAACCAATCCTCATTCAATTGTGGAGCTTCAAGAAAACATATGGACAGACATCTCCAACATTAGCAAGAGAACTCTGATATGTGTAACATGTTTTGTCGGTGCCTGAAGTGCGAAGTTCGCGACGAGTTTATCGATTGATTAGTGATTCCGGGCGCGTCCACTTCTAAGGCAATTAGTTCCTTAAGTATAGAACATGTTTTCCTCGGGAGGTGGCGATCTTCGTCCGCTGCGTGGTAATATCCGGCGCCGACCTAACCATCGGCTTGCGGGGATTTTCTCCAACCAGATCTCTCAACAGCGGGGCACCACCCAAGCCAGGACAAGCTCTAAGCATACCCTTAACCCTTCTCCCAAAGTATGCGGAGATCATTTCCAAAATCTGCTGTAAAGGATGTTGCGCTGAAACGACCGGCATGCCACCCGAGCGCGGACCTCACATAGTCACTTACTGGGAAATCGAGGGTGCGTCGTCGGAGAGATAAAAAAGACGTATTCGCCCATTTCTAAAGTAGAAACCCACTGTTTGACTGCCCAATGAAGGATGACATTCTTTAACAGATAAATGCGAGAGGCTTAAAGGCATCTAAAACAGAAATATTAAGACACGTACTAGTTGAATAGTATTTTAATTAGCGATTTCTCTATACTAGTAACACTGTTCTGTTATCTCTTATTAACTCTGTTTTTGTTTGCGTAGGCATTTCCAATTCTTTGGAGGATCTTAACTTCATTACTCAAAGTAGACATTTGATTGGCTTCCATAGCTATTTCCAGAAAACGTACTTTAAAGAAGAACATTAATAACATCACCTCTCAGATTCTTCGGCGTTGCAACGTCCGAGGTAAAGGCCCACCAGGAAAATCCGCCCTTTAGACCATTAGAGAAATCCGATTTCATGACAGATTTAGGTCATATGTCAGAAGTAATTCTACAGGTATGACATTTAAGGTGACACTAAGCTCCATTTAGAAGGGCATTAAACTTCCTCAAAGTAACAGGTTCTCAAGGACATGACTTACCAGGTTTCAAGTAGGGTTTCTAAAGCATTGAATCATGTCTATGTGCATCCTTTCAGTAAATTCGTGAATACTTTCCTAGAAATCATACTCATAATTAATATTTTAATAATCGTCTTCTGGTCAAATACTAGATTTCCTAAAAAAGAAGAAAATGTTTATATAAAGGTTTATATTATCTACGAGACGAGAAAACGTAAAAGAAAATGTTCAGCGTATTGGAATTTTTAAACAAATTCATAATTTTATATATGACCTGGTTATTTTGTTAACCATCTTCAATGAGAAGCCAAATTTCACTTAACAGTCAATCAAACAGGAAAATTGTTTACATTAATTCTCAAAATAAAAACTACTACTTGGCGGTCTTAAAATCTTATCTTTTGTAAATTATTCTCACCAAAAAGTTCACTTCTTTCACTTTTAGTTTCACTTAGACCAGCGTATCGTTCGCAGGATATCAGATATTCATAACAATGTCATCGAATCCGGTAAAGATTGCTCAGGGTATCAACTCCTCACTGCTGTGCCTCCGAATGGGAGACATTAAAGAAAGGATATCACATACCATGCACTTGAAACAACCTAGTAAACTTTGTTTGCGTAAATAAGGCGAGTCTATTTTCTAACCTGCACCCAGACAAAAATCGATTCTTGGTGGATTTGTCTCGCGTGTTTGTCAGATGGCTCCATTGACAAAAATGCCCCTGTGAAGAGCGTCATCGCTGCATTTAGACGTCCGGCGTGGTCTGAGAAGGCGGCGACGGGGAGGAAAGAGGAGCGGAGCGGAGAGGTGAGGCGACGCGTTCCGTGGCGTGGGAGTTTGAGAGAGGGTGGAGTGGGCTGGCAAAGTGTTGGTGATGGCGTGTCGTGTGTCGTGGCGTGGCGTGGCGTGGCGTGGCGTGTCGTGGCGTGGCGTGTCGTGGCGTGGCGTGGCGTGGTGGGACGAGTAGGAGCGAGGCAAGCAGGGGCGCGAAGTGCGAGGATGGCGAGGCGCGGGGCAGAAAGGAGTGCGGGGTGGGACGTGGCATGGCGTAGCAGGGCGAGTAGGGTCGAGTCTGGTGGGGGAGGGGTTGAGGCGGAAGGCACGGGGTAGGTTGGAGAAATGCAGGTGCGGACGGGACGGGCGGGGCTTGACGAGACGGGGCGTGGCGAGACGGGACGGCGCTTGGCGGGATGGGACGGGGCGTGGCGTGGCGTGGCGTGGCGTGGCGTGGCGTGGCGTGGCGTGGCGTGGCGTGGCGTGGCGGGACGGGGCGTGGCGTGGCGGGACGGGGCGTGGCGTGGCGTGACGTGGCGTGGCGTGGCGGGACGGGACGGGACGGGGCGTGGCAGGGCGGGGCGTGGCGGGGCGGGATGGGGCGTGGCGGGGCAGGTAGGCGCGAGGTGTGACGGGGGCTGGGGCACGACATGGTGAAACCTCCGGTGACGGCGCCGGAAGCAGCCAAGTTAGAGACAGGGGCGTCGTCAGAGAGAGCAAGGGAGCAGCAATTGGAAGAGCAATGAGAGAGAGAAGACGGCAAGAATGAAACAGGTGACTTGGTAGAGACACATAGATTAGATGGGAATTGTGTAGTTGGTTTGGTACCGGAGACGATTTGCCAATGGAGGCTCTGACAATATTGGCAATACTGGCTCCAATGACATACATGAATTTTAGATATAAAAACTGTGCCGTATGAGATAGCATATGAATAAGGATGTGAAAAGGAAACAAAAATTATGATGAATCCGGAAAACGTTTAAAAATATTTTTAGAAATAACAAAATTTCGACGATTACGATAAGGTAAAAAATGTGAATGCAAAAATAGTTTCAGCAATAATGCAAGAGAACCACGTAGAAGAAGCTGTGAACAGTAAGAAAAAAAAATTATGAATCTAACTAAAGTTAACGTATGAGGTGTACGCTACGTCAAGAAAATCAGTGATTGAAAATTGATTGATCCATCTGTATGTGCTAAAAATATCAAAGCGTTCACATATTAAAATTTACAGAAAATTTAAAGTTGCAAATGTTTGTAGAAATTGTGTGAGGGGGAAAAACAGAAAATTAATCTGGAAAGTCTGCTTTGGATTTTCTTGTATATCTGAAGACCACAAAAACTGACGTGTCAGTAACTTTTCACCTACCGATACTTTTGACCTACAAGTATACATGTAAACTTAGGATCCGACATGTGTGACCTCGTGCTCTCGTTTCATTTTTAATTGCCTTCTGGGCACATTTTACTTTTGTATTTTTACCTTCGTTTTTTGCCCTTAACTCATTTTTAATTATCGTAATTATGTTGTTCTTTTCACATATAATAATAAATATTTTCAGAATTTAACAACTTAACTTATGTTCACATTCACCATCTCGACTTTTGTAAGAAACCTCCGGCAGTTATTTTGGCGTTTAGCGCCTTCAATAACGAATGTACTACAATGTAGACAGTACTTCTCTGGCACAGACGGAGGAGTCGCAGACGGCGAAAGAGACGACGACGGCGCCTATGGTGACGTCACCACAAGACGCCGCCGCCACCGCCGCATGCCACGGGGGGCCTTGGAGAGACGCGGCGGCGGCGGCGACGACGCAAATAGACGGCATCAGCGGCGCTGCGGTCTGAGTCCATTGTACGACGCAGGGGGGTGGATCTGCCTCTGACGAGGTGCTTTGCCCCGCCCGTCACACCTGCCCGTCACCCGGCGGGCCTTCGTTCTTTACTATTCTTCCCAGAACAGTACTGTTAGGTCGACATAACACACAGGGATGAAACGCCGTCCATTAATAATTTAACGTCCTCCAACCGTTAATGAGACATAAAATGAACGAGTTATATTTTAAGATGGCTATATGAGTACTAATATTCCAAGAATCCTAAAGGATTTTTTCATTGTGTATCATAGTACGACGCAGGGGCAGATCTGCCTCTACACGAGATGCATGGACCAATGTTAACCCTTGTCACATCTGCCCGTCACCCGGAGGGCCTTCATTCTTTATTATTTTCCCTATTACTGTACCCTACGTGGACATAACGACGCAAACACACAGGAATGAAACGCCGACCGTTAAGAATTAACGGCCTCATGAGTAAGAATGAATAGAAAGTAAAAGAATGATATTTAAAGAAGGCTAAATGAGTACTTGTATTTCAAGAATCCTATATGATTTTTTTCTGTCAAGAAAATGGTATTACGAAAAGTATAGAACGAGAAACAGCTTCGGGTACATAATCAACCAAGTAATTGGTGATATCAACTGAGTCTACATCCTCTAGAATTCTTCTACATATTGTGGCTGAATGCGAACTAGCTATGTAGCTAGTGTCAAAAAACCACCAACGTCGGGGCACAAACCCTCGAACTTCCCGATCTCAGTCGCTGGAGATAGCTCTGACCAAACTCGGCTGGTTTATTACGTCAACATAACGAGGCCTATCACGGAGAAGAAACGTCACGTTTAAAGGCCAGCGTCCGTTGAATTAATGACTTGAAAGAAGAATTGGTACTCATATTATTAGAAAAGCTGTTTCTTATTTATATGATTTTACTTGTACGAAGATGGCGTTACGATGAATATTTAATGAGACACGGCCGATATCCCAAATAACGAATTATCGCCTCTGTTTACTAACTTCAACCGCGTCCGTTATGTGCTTTATATCGACCTCATGACTGTTAACATGATATCAGTGTCTAAGTCACATAGTCTTACCTTGAAATGGGTGAATGATTTTGGTGGGTAGGTGAAGAAGAGAACCACGAGAAAACTACAGCGAATGCGCTTATTCCTCCACAAATCAATCCCTTATAGAAAGATCGATCCGGCCGGACCGACATATCGTCGCGCCGTTTCTTTGGCTTAAACTTTTAATAAACTTCTAGCGAAAATAAGCACATTCTGCATTACAAAAGGCGCACAGCTATGTGAAAACTTTGTAAATATCATCATTCTCCAAGACGGGTTTGTGTTTGGATAGCTTTACGTGATGTATCATGTTTGTGAGCAAATGCTGGTCGATGGCATTATTCAAGTAAGAAAAGATTATGTAACTGTACGTACCATTCTTATTCTTTGTTAACTTCATTATTTTATCATTATATCAAAACTTTCTTATTATTAAGTTCATGATTTAATAACTCTTTCAAATACACCACGAACGAAAATACGATGGACAAACTTCTCAGTAGAAATTGAGAACATTATCCAATAAAAAGATAAAAATGAAGAAATATGCTGTTCCCAGAATTCCTAACCAAGCCATGAAACAACATGCTGAACAAGAGGTATTCGTAATGTGATGATAGCTGAACAAGGTTGCAGACTAATTCAGGCGGGAGGAGTAAAGAAGACGGCAGGCGGTGCAGATTAATTTTCCTTACGCCTGGCTTCTCTCTGCTGCTCGAGACTCGGCCGTTGACTCATTCTCAAACCGCGTGGAGACTGAGGGCGGAGATCCGGCATTCCGTCTCTTAAGAGCGCAGTGCGCCAGCCCGTTGTTTATACCGGAGAGACCGCCAGAAGGTAGTTCGCGGAAATGACTGTTTTCCCTGTTTTCCGCTTGCGTTAAAAGCCAGCGACACGTGCACAGCTGCACACGGACATGTGTGTGGTCAGAATAGCGCTCCATTCAATGAGGAACGTGTAGTTGATGAGTTGTAGGATGGTTGATATGGTTTTACAAACATTGTGGTACAACTTGGTTATGATGATAATATTTATTAGGTTTCAGTTATCACGAGTTAATGACACTGGTACTGACATAAGGGGCTCAGGGCATCAATTATTGTCACTGCACTGTCTGTGATAGGAAAGTCCTAGGATTATAATCTTGACGGTGGTACAATTTACGGCTACATAGCTAGGTCGAATTCAACCGTTGTGGGTAGGAGAATTCTAAAGGCCAGCTGCTATGATTGGTACTTTTACGTGGTTTCTCGGATCAATACCAAACAAATGCCGGAGCAGTACCCTAACAAACGGACAGCGCACCGCACGCCATCTTTCCTTCTTCCTTGTACCTCTAACCTCCCCCTTACTTAACCACACTAACACACATGCTTTACCCTACCACATTTCGGATGACCAGTCAGCTCCGGACATGTGTGACAATGAAGTGCATGTAAGTGTAAGGCTTTGTAAGAAGTGAGAATAGTTTGAGGAGGAGGAAGGAAATATCGCGCGCGGTTTGTGGCCCATTTGTTAAGGCACTGCTCTGACATACACTTTATATTGATTGAAGAAACCACGGAAAAATACCGATCTGAGCAGACGACCGCTATAATTCTCCTCCAGACCGATCGTCGGGCTAATTTATTGCCCCTCCCCCCGCTCCCTATTGGCTGTGGACGCCGATTCGCACGCTTCGCACCAGCGCTGGACAATCGCCAGCGGAAACTTCGCGTTCCCGTGAAGGTTCGAGTGTCGCACCCGGAAACCCCTCGATTGAGTATCGCGCTGGAAGGCCGACGACGTGGCACGTGGCAGAGGCGGAGCGATGCGGCTTTTCATCGGGTTAAGTGTTCAATTGGGCGTAACGACTGGGCTGAAAGCGAGGCAAAGCTTGTTAGCCGATGCCAGCACGAGACCTTCCATTTCCTCTGGCATAACGGCCGCTATTACCAAGAAATCGCGGATACTTGAGGGCTAACGCGCGAGTACACGTGGACGTCGAAGAAGGTGGAGACGGAAGAACGAAAGAAGAAAGGTGGAGGAGGTGGTAATGAGTGAGACAAGAGAGGAATGGAAAGATGACAGAACCGGGGACGGAACAGGGGGAGAGGAACGGTGAGCGTGGCGGAGAGGAGCGGTGGGCGGGGGGCAGAGGAGAGGTGAACGGGGCGGAGGGAAGCGGTAGGCGGGACGAGAGGAGAAATGGGCGGGGCGGAGGGTAGCGGTGGGTGGGGCGAGAGGAGATATGGGCGAGGCGTAGCGAAGCAGTCGGCGGAGCGGAGCGAAGCATTGGGCGGGGCGGATTGTCGCCATGTGCGGTGAAGGCGTAGAGGAGGGTTTGAGAGGAGCGGGGTGAAGAGGAGAAATGGGCGGGGCGGAGAGGCACGGTGGGCCGGAGCGGTGGGCCGGAGCGGTGGGCCGGAGCGGTGGGCCGGAGCGGTGGGCCGGAGCGGTGGGCCGGAGCGGGGGCGGTGGGCGTGGCGGGGAGGTGGGCGGGGCGGGGCGGTGGGCGGGGCGGGGCGGTGGGCGGGGCGGGGCGGTGGGCGGGGCGGGGCGGTGGGCGGGGCGGGGCGGTGGGCGGGGCGGGGAGGTGGGCGGGGCGGACGTAGCGTGCCGGAAGCCGTCGATCGCAGCCCGCCTCCCGCCACGTGCCGAAGTGGCTTGGCGGTAAGTGGAGCCGCCGCCGCCGCCGCATCTCTTTCCTTGTTCTCGACCGAAGTGCTCTTGTATCGCAGTGGTCCGAAATGGAACAAATCACTCGCGTGAAATGAGCACATAAGTACAGCTTAATTTTACATTACAACTGGATGATTAGTTTCCAAGTTCATTTAATTGTAGAAAAGATTGTAATTGCTTTACCTATTAGATGGACTATTTGAGATGTTAAGTGTTTTCTTGTAATGTTTAATGTCGACCAAGTATACATGCTTCAATAAATGTAATGTGTAATTTAAAAAGACATTAGTCATAGATTCCACCACAAAAAAAGTTCTAATTACATATGACGTAATCAAATTATCATAGTAGAAGAGACATGAAAGTAACGAAGCAACCCAAATAATGACCACCTTCTTAAAATTTAATAAAGATGGAGCAAGAACAAGGACTCAACAGGGAAAAATAGTACGATTTTCTGTGGAAAAATAAATTGTTTCTATTCGTAATACTCCTTCAGTACATAGAAAATAATCTCAGCATGAATCCATTGTGAATAATTCAAATCATGCAGAAATGTTAAAATAGTATTGCTTAACGAATTTGGTTTGTGAGGCTTTCTTTTTGAAACAATTTCTATTTTGTACACTTTAAACTGTTTACATGGAAACTAAAAAAAGTGTTCCATGCGCGATTTTAGCGTTTTTGGGAGGCGAGTTACGTAAGCGTAATGTCAATATCGTACTCGTATAAAATGTGTAAGGCAAACACTGTTTTGCAAAATAAGCATCGAGAAACGTATTTAAATTCGAGATTGAGGAATTATTTGGTCATAGTTTATTTGAAAACTTGCGCCCTAATAATATGTTTACCAATTTTTCCCCTTTCGTAAAATTTCAATTAAGAAAAAATTGCAAAGTATCACTTTCCGATCATGTGTGTGACCGTCTTAGGTGCATTAATTAGGTAACTCAGGGTATCAATTGAATTCATTGCAGTGCCTCTGTCCGGGAGCTCCTAGATTCGAATCCTGACGGTAGGAGAAATTTCGACACTAGCTAGACAGCGAAGTCTAGTTAAGTCGCTGTCTGGAGGAGAATTCTAGCGCCGGCTGCTCTGATCGGTAGTTTTCCGTGGTTTCTCCAATCAACAACAGGCGAATGCCCGAGCAGCAACCTAACAAATGGGCCACGGACCGCAGGCGGTATTTCATTCCTCGTCCTATCCTCAACCTTCTCTTACATACACTTACATGCACTACACTACTACTCATGCCGGGAGACCGGTCGGGGTTTTAGAGCTTGTCCGGCTGGAGCGGTGGTCCGCTGGTCGGAGATACTTGATGAGGGAAAACTCTGTAAGCCGGGCGTAGGTCGGCGCCGGATCTCGCCATCCAGCAGAAAAAAATGAAAGCCACTCCTCGCGATAAAAAGAAATACGCTACACTTACGGGACGAATGACAGTTGACGCGCCGGAAATGATTAATCAACATCGACCACATTTGTTCCGCCTCTTACAGGCAACCCATAGTACTTGCTCGTGATTTCCGTGCATGCGCTTCTACTTGGTCAACGACTGGGCCTCCCATCGTTTTTTTCCCAGAGGCAGCGTTTGCATTACCCTGACGAACGATGCGGAAGTGCACTTCTCATGGGTCAGGGTAACGTATTGACATAAACCTTTCACCACCTACTACGTATGGAATTAAGCTCACGGTGTGCGAGTCTTGTATTTTCCGCTGAGGTGTAATTACGAAATAAAGAAACGATAAATTAAAAAAGAATATTTTGTGCAAGTTGCTTGTTCATAAAGGAGTCTTTGGCGTAAGAATGAAATGACGGACAAGAGGGCGAAAGGAACAAAGTGAGCAGGGACATAGGAATATTGAGAAAGAGTACAGAAAACGGGCTTTGTGCGAGTTGCGTACATTTAGGTTTTGCAGGAATTGATGGAAACCTACAAGAATTTTATACTTTTAATATTATTCACAATATTGGAGGTACTAGCCATTTTAGTTCATGTCGTCTCTGTTTTGTTTACTCTTTTATTTAGTTTCCCTTTTTTAGCAGCTCACATTTCCCTAAAATGCTTTTTTGTCGTAAGTGTACCGCAAAGGAACACATTCCAATCAATTAACTGCGAAGAAGATTCTCTATGAGCCGGCCCGGTGGCCGAGATCGCTAAGGCAGTAGTGTCGTAGTGATCTCGGGCCGAAGGGTCGCGGGTTCGAATCCCGCCTCGGGCATGGATGTTTGTGTGTGTCTGTGTTATCCGTACGTGTTCTTCCTACAGTTTCCCCTACAGTTGAATCTACAGTAATAGTGGTCGCTAATGACCTTAGATGTTGATGCGACCTTAAATAACAAAAAAAAAAAAAAAAAAAAAAAATAACAAAAAAAAAAAAAAAAAAAAAAGATTCTCTATGCGAGAGTCTTAAAATTAATTTTGTATACACTCCCCTTCAAAGAGATTTTACGGAATGATTCTTCTAAAATCTAATGCGGCCTTCCTAGGCCGATAAAATTTGCCTACGAACTCGTTAGCAGCGTCATCAGTTGAAGAAACGCCTTACGAAGGAAAAACGGATTTTTTTTTGTTTTTTGGACATCACCTTTATTAAGACATTGAACACGGAGGCAATTGTTAATTCACTTTAATAAATTTTATTTTGAAATATGCTAGTAAAATACTCTGACATTATCCCTTATGATATTAAATGTAGTTAAGATTCCTTTAATACTACCGTTCCTCAACGATACACCATTAAAATGTGCAGTGCCTTCGATATTAAAGAAACGTTTATAGAAGGCAATTGTTTCAATGACGTTTTGAATTACGAATATCAAGAAATAAATACAACAAATAAATAAAAAAATAGAAACGATATGTGAAATAATAACCATTATAACGACATCTGTGTTTGATTGATTGATTTTTTTGTGTTTCCGGGCGCGTCAACTACTGTGGTCATTAGTCCCGTTAGTGTAGTAAATGTTTTTTCGGGAGATGGCGGTGATCTTCCTCCGCTGGATGGCGAGATCCGGCGCCGACCAACCGTCGGCTAGTGGGGTTTCCTCCTAACCAGGACTCTCCCACCAGCGGGGCACCGCCCCAGCCGGGACAAGCTCTAAGCTCCTGACCGGTCTCCCGGAATATGTGGTAGTGTAGTGCATGTTAGTGTAAGTGTGTGTGTAAGGGGAGAGGATAGGACAAGGAAGAGGTAGGAAAGATAGCACGCGGTCCGTGACCCGTTTGTTAGGGTACTGCTCCGGAATTCGCCAGGTGTTGATCGGAGGAACCACGGAAAACTACCGATCAGAGCAGCCGGCCGCTAGAATTCTCCTCCAGACAGCGACTGAACTCGACCTAGCTGAAGAGCTAGTGTCGAAAATCATGCCGCCGTCAGGACTCGAACCTAGGATCTCCCGGTTAGAGGCGCTGCAGTGACATCAGTTGATGCACTGAGCTACCGCTCCCGGTATCTGTGTTTGAAATGAGTGTCATTTAAGTTAAGGACGAGTCAATGAGAGGATTTTATCTCATCTGATTCTCTTTACCTGCCCGCGAATCGTTCACTGGATGAGCCCCGTGTGGTGGCGACGGGTGCGAGAGAGCCCGACGCAGCGATGGGCGCGACTGTGATCGACCAATTCGCGGGCGGAGATGACAACTGTGCCCGGGGGCGGCGGTGGCGTGGGGGGGGGGGGGAGGCGGCGGCGGCGCCAGCTGCGCTGCGCCAGAGAGCGGGTGCCCTTGGCGGCCGGCGCCAACGCAAATAACAACAGCGCAACGCCGCGCACGAGGCTCCTCCCACGAGGCAGCGCCGTGGCCACCGGTAGCACGACACCGCTCGCAGGAGACCCGGGAACGGTGCGGCTGGAGATGGGTGCTGCCATGGCTTCTCTCCTGCGCGCTCCCTCTCTCTGTCTCGCTCCCCCTTGCATACTCTTTCTCCCTCTCTCTCGCACACTCTCGGGGACTTAGAACTTGTCCCCACTGGGGCGGTGCCTCGCTGGTTGGAGATACCTGGTTAGGGAAAACCCCGTGAGCCGACGGTAGGTCGGCGCCGGATCTGGCCATCCAGCAGTGAAAGACCACCTCCACCTCACGAGCAAAAAACACGCACTTCATTTACGGGTTTAAAGATCATCGTTGACGCGCCCAGAATCAGTAACAATCACTCAAACACGAGGCCAGTGATGGCAAAGTAGGGAATGGAGGCATCACTGCTCTCGACGCGGTGTCACTGGGATAGCCGAGAACCTTCACAGGCCATCATATTTCCACTGCAGTGTTTCTGACCAGGAGGTCCTAGGGTTTGAGTTTCAACTGCGGCGATTTTCGAATAACTTCATACAGAGAAAGAATTCAGCCGTTGTCCGGAGGAGAATTGTAGCTGCCAGTTGCACTGGTCGGTAGCTTTAAGTGGTATATCTGATCAATTCTAGGCAAATGCAGCAACAGTACCCCTACAAATGGGCCACAGACAACGCGCGGTCTTGCTTGACAAAAAAGGCAAAAAACTTGCCTTGACTGCGGCGGTGCCCCACTAACCGAGACACTGAGAAGGGGAACCCAGCAAGACGACATACAGGTCGACGGCGGTCTCACGTTCTCAACGGATAGGAACGCCGCCACCTCTCGCGATTTGGAATTCACTGTGCCATAGAGGTTGACGTGTCCGGAAACGTAAAAAAAGCAATGATACCCTCTCATTCTTTTTTCACATGACTATCTTCCTGACTACCTACCTCAAATTCTCTCTTCTCTCTCTCTTTCCATCAGCCAGTCACTATGCGTAAAAGTGTTGATGTTTGTTATATCAACATAATTTGCCAATTCATAAATCAGTTTAAATTTGAATTTCAAGAAAAGTAGTATTTTCATCGGATATTGCAATTGAGCGTCGTTTACTGCAATGTATCATTTATAATACAACGATGAAATTTGTCAAAGGGTGTAATATGTAACCGAGTACGTATAACTGTTGCATTGTACTCTCAAAACAAAATATTTTCCATTGAACTGGCAAAATTCGACAATGAATGTAAACCCCAATTATGATGAGAAGCGAGAATGCAAGAGTGGCAGTCCTATTGTCGTCCGATTTTTTCTGCTTCATAAAGCCAATTATTACATTCTCACACCAGCCAGTCATGTGATCAAAGCGTCGGCAACAAATCCGGATAATTTCATTATTGACGTCAATGGGGTTGGGAGTATAGCGAGCGGTGGAGGGGGTGACCGAGGTGGAGGTCGGCCAGCTCCCTCCCACAATCCCTCCTTTTTTATTTTATGCCGCTTCTCTCGCAGCTCTGGCAATTTTAGTCGAGTTAATTTCTCTTTACGTGGCAAGACTCAGACCATCATGCCTGCTCTTCCGTCTGACCAGTCACATTTCGCTCCGTCACTTGCACCATCTAGCGGAGAAATAAAGTATCACTCGGGCGACAAAACGAGGCGTTTTAGATTTAGCTCAGAGTGTTTTTTAGGCTTGAGGATCTTTTAGATGCCGTAAATCTATTACATACAACAGCCGATTTTATTTCTCTGAAGGAAGGTCTACAAAGAATTTTTGTGCTCTTAAAAATCCACGGCTTTGATCGAGTTTGAACCCACAAACATGGGTACAACAACTCGATGCGCTAACCGTTTCACTACTGAAACCACAAATTTCATTAAAGAGAAGAAGCGTATCTCTATTAATATAATTTATAACTTCCAATTTTTATTAATAGCTTACAATTCACTGAACATTAGACAAGAAAGAGCTACAGGTTTTGCGAACTTAAAAGGGAGATTTCTGAGGTGAACGGGATTGAATATTCGAAAGTTAAAGCAATTTCTGGGAATTTTTAGCTATTTCTTAAATAGAATACTTTTAAATTTTTGTATAAGTTCTAGATTCAACAGAATTTTTAATATCACACGTTTTTTTTTGTAGAATTTTGTAGAATTTTCTCAAACTATTACGAAATTATTATTTATTATTATATTGTTAATAATAATACAATAATAAAATAATAATAGTAATAAAATAATAATAATAATAATAATAATAATAATAATAATAATAATAATAATAATAATAATAATAATAATAATAATAATAATAATTGTTCGCTAACATCCTACTATACAGGAAGAATTAATGGACATTTTGTCAAAATGCGTCAACAATTTTTTATATCCTATTCAACATAAGAGATCTTCCATAAAAACATGGAATTAACGTATGTTGTATATTGAATGTAAAAAAAACAAAAAAATTAGTTTTTTCTCGTAGGAATATTGAAGCAGGATACGTTGAAATCATCTGATTTTCGCTCAGAGATAGCGGCTCTGACCAGGAGGTACTAGGTTTCGAGACTTTATGGCGGTTACATAGGTCAAATTTCAATCGCTGTCTGCGGGCCAAATCTGGCCCGTCCCATCCAGGCCCAAACTAATTAAAATTACAGGAAGTCCAATGGTTTCGCTTCCGAACCGAGTGTAATTTTTGGTAAACGAAGCAGGTAGGAATTACGTTTCCTCAGATATCTTCCGTTTTCTGCCTCTCATTTCACAATGTATTCTATATTTTCATACTTTATTATCTATATTCATATTTACAGTCCCTAACCTCATTTCGATGATAAATAACGATAATAACAATGTTTCGAGTCTCGGGCCGTCGTGCTCGCTTTTCCGACTTACCACAAATATTATTTCACACATTTTAAAATCCCACATCTTATCCCTCCAACGGAGATCCTACAATCCTGCCGAAATTTCTGGCTTCGGAACTAGACGTCCATTGTGCCGTGCCCCCGAAAATCCATGCTATACGATAAATCTGAGTCTTGGTGCAGTTATATTGTACGTACAGAATTCCTGGTTTCAAGGAAACAAAGGGTAGGCGTTTGTAGATGTACAGTACCTTATGGAGTGAGAATGTTTACTTTCTGGGAAAAAACGAATATCGCTCGTACATGGAAATACAATTTCTGTACATTAGGTACTTATTAATGAGAGATCTCGAAAAATGATATTAAGCTACATCGGTGTGAAACTGTTAGCGTATCGGGCTGCAATGCCCCAGTTCGCGGGTTCTAATCCGATAAAAACCGTGGATTTTTAAGGTCGAGAAAAATCTTCGTACGTCTTCCTTGGGAATGGAAATAAATTCGGCAGTCCCATGTTGTAGATTTAGTAAAAGGTTCTCAAGCCTAAAAAAAGCCTCTGAGCAAAATTCAAATCAACAGTTTCGTCACCCTTTATACCTTCTTTCTCTGAGAGATAGCGAAAGGTGGGTAGCGAAATTCACGAGGTCAGGCGGAAGAGCAAGTCTAATGGTCTGAGCCTCAGCACTTAAAATAGGACAACACTGAGTGACTGACTAACTTAAATGGCCATGAGTGGAAATACAATGTCCATGCACTAAGTCATCGAAATAAATTAAGCGCTTTATTTGAACCAGTTTTTTATTGTATCGATCATCTGGTGTACAACACCACCAAGCGTCCGTCCCTCTTGTCCTTTCGCCTTCCGACATTTCACATCACCCCTCCAACCCTTCGACGCCCGAACACTTCCGGTCGCGCGCCGCGCAATATCCGGTGGCGCACTTGCGACAAACAGCCTCTTCCGGTCGGCAAGTCGTAAATAAGCAAGCTCTACCTATGTCACAGCGCATACCTGTGCGGGACACGCCCACTTCCCGAAGGCACATACTACAACCACACCACCGGCTAGTTTTACGTAATCGGGAACAGGGTGCAATACTTACGACGTAAAGCTTCTCTTGGAAGATAACAACTGAAGAGCGAAACACATTTTCAAGATGATGTTTCACGGAATTGTTAGTTATGTTGATCCGTAATTTGTTATTCGTACATTGTAATCAATTTTTATGGAATTTATTTGTTCTGTGAATGCAGATTTCATTTGTGTTATCGTAAATGTGTGAGGAAAATACTGAAATCAAATGTGTAAAAATGTATAGAATACAAAAAAGCAAAAAATTGTAAATAATAAATACGAATTTATGAAATCAAAGCATGATATACTGTATGAAAATGATAATTAGAAAATAAGTATTTATCACTTGTTTATGTTAAGACGCCTATAGACCCTGGAAAAACTTAAATTTCGTTAAAAAATAGGTTTCAATATAAACCACGGTTTAGCGCCAATATGTCTATCTGCAATCCGTCAAGTGTTTAGACCATAAATCAGAACGTGTAGTCGTTTTCGATTATCAAGAATTATCCTCCACTGGTGGCTGAATTCAATCAGAAACACAACAATGTTCTTTCAGCAATTTGCATTCCTCAGTTCTCCTTAACACCTGTCCAGTAATACAAGATAACAAGTGACGTTATAATCTGTAGCGATTTGTAAGCGTGTTCATGTACATATGGATCGTTTCGGTTCAATAACTTCTTCATAAAAACATCCAAACAAATTTGTTTCAATTGTTTCTATTTATTATATTTCACCATCACCATCATCGTCACACTTCTTCATCCTAACTCCGCCTTACCTTAAGTTATATGCGCCTACTAGCGAGGTTGAGTTCGTTTGGGCCGTTACTTGAATATCAATACTCTAGCGTGTTCGGGGAGACCGGAAGCAATATTGAAATCACACGTTCCTAAACCTGATTCGAGGAGATAAAGTGCACTATGACGTGAGCTCTTAGGCCGCAAAAGCTACCATCGAGTCTCTACGACCACGCCATTGACGAGTAGCGAAGCCGGGGAGGGGGCGAAGAGGGAATGATGTGGTTACGGAAGCTGATGGAGCAACGCCGTTGGGAAACGGACCGACCCGGTCGGCCTAAATGACAACGACAGGAGAATGAGGGAGTGGAAAAAATGTGTGAAAGAGTATGGGGTGGGGAGTGAAAATGGAAATAGAGGAGAGAAAGTGGGGGTGGAGAAGAGACGGAGAGAGTAGAGCGAGAGGCAACGAAAAAGGAGAAGATAGGGGGATAGGACAGAGGGAGACAACAAAATGGTAGGAAGACAGAGAGGGAGATGATAGCGCGAGACCTCGAAAAGGAGGAGAAGAGAGGGAAAAATCGGTGAGAGGCAAAGAAAAGGGGAGGAGAGGTGGAGGAAGAAAGGATGAAATGGAATTCAGTTTATAGAAAATGGAGAAACGAGACGGCAAAGAGGAGGGTGAAGTACTCGTAATTACGCCAGTGTTGGGCTAGTGAGATGCTAAACACTCAGATGCCGCGTGTTGCATTTCGGGCGATTTCTTTACTGAAAGAGCCATTCCAACTGCAAAAAATCAATTCCAGTACTTCCTTTTCTCTTAGCAATAGTATACTCCTTTCCTATTTACCCTCAAAGGAACGGATACTCAAGGAAAGTGTTATGCGTGACGTTCAAATTTTCTCTTATGCGAACATTACTTGCAAGAAACTTTTCACACGAAAGGTTTCTGCTAGACTCAGGAGATCATTAGCTTATTAGCTCGAAAACATTATCTTCAATTCCTGAACTTTAGACATAGAATATTACCTTACTCTGTTTGGTACTAGAACTCACTCACATAGGCTATCGATTTACAAAAAAATGCATTTTTCATCACTTGCATCCGAAAAACGTTGATTTTCTTTCTGGTGTTAATTACAATGATTAGCCGATTTCGTTCATGATAGAGCCTTCTAGACAAATGAGACAAAAGATGTGGTCGACAATCTGCTGCGCAACATCGAGGGTCTGTCCTTTTTTAATATTTATAAACACTACGTGGATGAAGTTGTTACTTAGACTCTCCTAGCTTTTTTAGTAAAATAAATGTATCTGTGTGTATCTGCATGTGGTGATTGCTGATATGAAGAAACTCGTAATTTATCATAAATTTCATACTCCGAGTTCTAGTAGAGACTTGTACTGATAAAATTTAATACAAGAATTTAGTTTACATATACTGCCAACTTTTATTAACTTCGAGTACATATTGACAAAAACAATAGTGACACAAAAATAAGTGAGAACGTTTATATTTCATCAATTCTCTTCACTGTCGTTCGGTTTTGTTACAAGTGGCTTCTAAAAGCCAAGTTAGTTTTTCGGTGGCGAGCAATTTTTGATTGATCTTTAGCAGCGGTCAATATTTATAAATGTACTTTGCAGTGCGAAGGAGCCCTATGGATATTACGAAATCGTATTCGAATAGCGTCAGTTGTAATCGAGGCCGCACATAAGAAAGGTGCGCGATGGCAGCCGATGATTATGGTAGGGGTGCAGTCACCAATTCACAATACATCGCATGCGCAGAGTAAGCTCTTTTTTTTAAGTACTTCACGTACAGTATTTATTGCGTTTGGTAGCGTGCCTTTTTCTAGAATCGATTTTCCTTTATTCCTCCTTAATTTCTTTACGATCTAGCGCCTGTCTGGCTTTTGTGGGGTTGGGAGAGCGGACTGTGATACACTGGTGTGCGGCGGGATGCCTACTGACCTACTTCACGGCGCAGGTTCTGGTGAAGAAGTAATGACAGGTCGTCCCAACAAGCATTATTGCATGCCAGTTCCTCCCCTCGCCTTCCCCCTTCCATTCTTTCCCTCTCCTCCTCCCCCTTCCTCTCTCCCCTTCCGCCACCCCTTCCTCTCTCCATTTCCTCTCACCCCTTTGCCACCTAATTATAGTCAGAATTTCAGTACAGAAATGCATCAAAATATCTTCTATCAGTCAGACATCTTTTATGGAAACTGAACTATAGAACTTTGTTCTCAAACTAAACATATTTTGTTTCCTACTAGAATATGAGCCGTTTGAGCAATCAGTACATGAATCCCTCATACAAGAGTATTTCACTCGCCTCTGGAGAAAACGTCTAAGGAATATGGCGAGGTCGAGAATCAAGGCGGTGGATACAGAAAGAATTTCATGGGAAGGACAATTTCTGTTCTTAACAGATTAATATTTTAAAATTAGTTTTGTTTTTATTATCTTGTAATAAAAATATGTATTCTTCATTGGATGTGTCGCGATCAACATTAGGTAACCGTAATGAATAACTCGAGAAAAATAGGGAAATAATGCTAATTTTGAGGTAACTACTCATGCCCCTCAGGTTCTGTCATTGTTTATAGAGGAAGATGAAAAAAAATCGTGAAACTTACATTCTAACGCATTCGGGCAGCATATTTGAATCTTTTTATTTTGTATACTGTAATAGAATTATATGTA
This sequence comes from Teleogryllus occipitalis, assembly GCA_011170035.1. Lineage (NCBI taxonomy): Eukaryota > Metazoa > Arthropoda > Insecta > Orthoptera > Gryllidae > Teleogryllus > Teleogryllus occipitalis. The sequence goes on along the minus strand of BLKR01001528.1, from coordinate 141,038 downwards.
TGCGTAAGCAGCCACATGCTCTTCTCGCATTGAGTCGTAGCACAGAGGTTTATGACAATAAGCAATTAGGTTCTTGATTACACATTACAATGGTTGATGATAATAATAATAACGATAATAATAATAATAATAATAATAATAATAATGCTAACGATAATAACGATAATAATGATAATAATGATGATAATAATGATAATAATGATAATGATAATAATGATAATAATGATAATGATAATGATAATAATGATAATAATAATAATAATAATAATAATAATAATAATAATAATAATAATAATAATAATGATAATAATAACAATAATGATAATGATGATTGTAATTGGAATGTAAGCTTAAATATTCTTGAACTTATGAAAATTCCAGAGCATGTAACGCTTCCTTTATTCCATTTCCTTCTGAAGTCGCTCTCTTTCATTGAAAGGAAACCGTCCGGAGATCCCACTGGTGAAAAAAAATCTCAAGAGGGGGCGTGTCTTATGCAACCCTCTTACGTAAGCCCTACGAGTTGGCCGCGTCTATTTTTAGTCGCAGCCCTTGCCCAAAGCTGAACTAATGCGCGGAATATGAGGCTAAAAATTACATTACGACGTCTTTGCGCACCGTGTCCCCTGCTCCGACGGCGACGCCGCGGGGCAGAAATAGACGGGACACGCAGACGGACGCCGCGGCGCCACCGGTCTTTCTGAAGACGCGCGGAGGGTAGGTCGCGAGGTAGCACGAGGGGACACAGTTTGTTAAACCGACGGTTCTCGTAGTATAGTAATTTATGCAAAAAATAATTTAATTGGTTGATTGATTAGTGTCTCTGGGTGTGTGAACAGCTAAAGTCGTTAGTCCCGAAAGCGTAGTGCACGTTATTTTCGTTGCAAGGTGGCGGTGGTCTTCTTGCGCTGGTTGGTGAGATATGGCGCCGACCTACCCGACGGCTAGTGGGGTTTTCCCAACCACGCGTCTCCCACCAGCGGGGCATATCCCCAGCCGGGACAAACTCTAAGCTCCCAACATGTGTGGTAATGTAGTGCGTGTGAGTGTGTTGAAGTAAGGGGAGAGGATAGGGCAAGGAAGAGGCAGGAAACATTGCGAGTCTTCCTTGGCCCGTTTGTTAGGTTACTGCTCCGGCATTCGCCTGGTGTTGATCGGAGAAACCACGGAAAACTACCGATCAGGGGCATCGGTTGCTAGAACCCCTGCAGACAGCGGCTGAATTCGACCTAGCTGTCTGGCAAATCCTGTCACCATCAGGACTCGAACGCTAGGATCTCCCAATCAGAGGTATTCCAGTAACATCTCTATGCCCTGAGCCACACAAGTTGCGTTCCAACTTTCTCGGATCAAAGGGGCGCGGGTGTGAATGCCGCCTTGAGTACCAATATATTCTTGCGTGTTGTACCATGATGGAACTTTCCAAACTACATCTTGCATATAGTATACTCTACTGCAATATTAACTACATGAAAGTTAAATGAGTAACAAAAGGATATAGAATAAGGCCTTCAAGTTATAACATCGTCAACTCACTACGCAAACGATGCATTTGCAGTAGAGAGTGAGAAGGTTAAGAGATCTGACGCAGCGTCCGCTGTGGGGTCAGCGGGCTGGGCAATTGATTGATTCATGATTCCTGATGCGTCAACTGCTAAGAATATTAGTCCCGTAAGTGTAATGCATGATTTCTTCTTGTGAGATTGCGGTGATCTTCCCCCTCTGTAGAATGATGTCCGTCACCGACCTGCCAGACGGCCAGCGGGGTTTCCCTCAACCAGTTATTTCCCACCAGCAGGTTACCGCCCGAACCCGGACAAGCTCTATTCTCCCGACCAGTCTCGCGGCATGAATGATAGCGCAGTGCATGTAAGGGTCCGTGGCCCGTTTGTTAGGGTACTGCTCCGGCATTCACCTGGTGTTGATCGAAGAAACCACGGAAAACTACAAATCAGAGCAGCCGGTCGGGACTCGAACCCTAGGACCTCCAGATGAGACACACTGCAGAGACATCAATTGTTGCTCTGATCGATCTTTCCCGGACCAAGTTTGAAGATAGAGTTTTTGCAAGACGGGAAATCCATTGTCGTAGTACGTAAACATTATCGTCAATAAGAATTAACGTATCTTCAGAAAAATTAGTTTTTGCATGTCGTACAATCGAAAAAATACTTTAAAACTGGGAACTAATTGGAACGGAATATCTCTAACAGGATCTAAAAGCTTTTATTGAACATCTCTGTATCCCTGAGACCATATTTAATTTTATAATCATTACGAGATAGAAAAACGTATACGAAACTTAAATTAAAACTTTAACAAGATAGTTGACCCCTACATGAAATCAAAGGAGCTTCAATATATATATATATATATATATATATATATATATATATATATATATATATATATATATACATAACCTCCAAATTCTTACAACTACGTTTAGTCCTACAACTTAATTAAAATATCTCCGAAATAAATTAACTAAAAAATTAGCCATTAATTTCCTGCCTTTTATATTGGTATTATGGATATTGTATTTTTTATTACTTCCATACTTATTGTGTGTTACTGTTGATGTCATGTTTAGAAGTGTCGGCGAAAAAAATTGTAAGTTACGAACACATTTTGTCGTGTTTTATCGCAGACGACAAAATAGGGAGAAGGTCGGGACCCGTCGAATCGAAATCCCGTTATTTGATGCCGGCGCATGCGCAGTTCAGTTCTGCACAGAATTGTGTTACGTCTTTCAAATCAACGACTTGCAAAAACTCTCTAATATCGTAAACTCGCTACGTAAACGGTTACACGTAAGTACGTAAACGCGTTTGCGGAAGAGAGCGAGCGAGTTAGGCGCGCTGAGGCAGCGCCGACCGTGAGGTCAGCAGGCTGAGCAAGGGTCAGCGCCATGGCGGGGCGGCGGGGAAGGAGAGCAGGGGGCCAAGGCAAAGGCCGGAGGAGAGGGCCGAGGGAGGGGAGGCGAGAGCAGGAGGCCATGCTGGTCGAAGCGGGGAGAGGAGGGAGTATGTGTGCAAATTAAATTCTGGCCAGAGTCCATTAGTTGATTACCAGGGCACTGCGAAAGCCCGCTGTCTACCAGAATATGCTCACCGCGAAACTCTGAACGAGAGTACGTTGCGAATATTAATGATGGATCACCTGTCACTTGTTACCGCGCTATTCAATTTTTTGGTGGTACAGAGGAAACTCGATAACTCTAGTACAAGAGAACAATTTTGAGGACAATGTAAAATATTTAAAATATTGAATATTTGGACTAATTTGGGAAGGAGATGGTAGGGAAATTACAACGATGTTTGAAATCCCAAAAGCATTATTTCATTACTCGCCAATTTCCTGTTTTAGTTTATTACATTCCAGTTAATATAAATATGCACATTTAACATACAATGAAAGTACTAGTAATAATTAAAATAATATTAGGAAATTTTGATCTCCTAGAGAACCTCACGCAAAGTCAATGGATTGTATAAAACAATTAGTAGAACAAGTCTACACAAACCGCATTAACAATTGTTTTTAAGATTTCAAAGCACTTTCAGATTTTTCACTTGTCGCGATAAACTTTGACCGGTATTTCATGGGTATATTGCAATGAATGGTTTGAAATTTGACCCCCAATGTGCATAAGTATGAAATGAAACGGTCATTCAATGAGGTTCAACATTTAGTTACGAAGGCAACACATCGCTTGTACATGATGCACAAAAAAGGTAATTGCATAGCTTAAAAGCCAGATTCAGAAATCATAAAAAATTATGTTTACTTAAATGTTTGTTTATTATTCGACATATCAAAATAATTTAAGGCACGAGTTCGTATATAGTTTGAGAATGAAATCGAGGGATCAATGAATTTGACTAACCGACTTTTTTATTTTCACACCACCACAATTTTACAAACATGAAGCAATCAAAGTACAAGAATGTATATAGAATAATGACATCTCAGCAAATGCTAGTGTGTCAAAGAACGCGCAGTGAATTCTAGCCGTCAATATTGTGTGTTCTCACAGAGTAGATAGGCAGAGTGGTAATCAGAGAGAAAGAGTCAGCTCTTGTGGCCGTGTCCGAGAGAATCAGTCAGTTCCAACGCAGAGATTATACAAAAGTAACAGAATCAAAATGAAATGTATTAATGCTTTAACGGAAAAGTAAAAAAGTAACCAGGCTTCCTACTATATTGAAACAAAATGCACTTCAATTATTAACGTATTATAAGTATATATTTTTAATATGTATTTTTTAATAAAATACTAGGAATTAATTTCAAAGAGTCGTGCTGTAATGGAGGCTAAAGACAATATACTTCGGTAGTCATGAGACAGAGGTCTCATATCTGTAAAACGTTTTTGATTAGGAAAGGTTTGTAAAAGATCCCAATATATATTGAAGTATATATTGAAGGCTTTCCGTCTTCGATTCAAGGAAATAGAATCATCCGGATAAAATTAAATTAACAGTATTCTTTTGAGTTGAAATTTTCAGATAAAAGCATCTCAATATCAGGCTTTTTCCGGCTCTATTCGTCATTTTCTTAGCTCAACGCAGGTTGTTTTAACTTCAGAAATGTTTTGAAGTTTCTACCTTGTTTGGGAAATATTTACTTCCCATTCCCGAAACTTCTATTATCGCATTGAGCGTATTACGTCGTGTTTCATTCAAAAGAAGCAAAAAATACATTCATTCATATTTATTCATCAGACCCCATTCTGCCCTGCGATTCCTTTGTGTATTAGAATCAGCCGCCGAGACCTCCCGCCGAATTGCTGCCTCCGATGCACTCTGGGTCGAAACCAGATGAAAGGCGCGCCAACACAGAAGCGCAATAATCTTTTGAAGCGAAAAGAGCAACACTTTGAAGAAAAAGCAAGATAGAATAATTTACAGGGTGTAGTGTTTATATGTTAAAGTGTGTAATTTATTAGTTGCTCTTTCAGCTGAACGACACAAAAAGAAACAACGATTTTTTCTGTAAAAACTAACATTTTGTATCTTCACGTAACTGCATAAAATGAGTGTGTACTGGAACGAAATCCTTTGTCTCCGTACTGCATGTAGAATATTAATGAAATACATATTGTTACAAGGACTATTATTCAAACCATGATGAATAAGCTACAAAACACATTAATTATTGTGTTGCTCATATGTAAAACAAATTCGAGGAGACCCACTGAGAGAATAAAGGTCGTAATCAGTTTTGCCTATTAACGACTGAAAGTGTTGCAACATACGACGTAAAAGATTCTAGTCTCAAAAATATTTTACTTTTCTTAATTTGCCAACTGTCTAATATTGACATCAGTGCTTTCCAGATTCGAGCAAGTACGTTAGTCGTCTGTGGCACTCGGATAACAATTTGCATCGAAACAAGAATAAAATTTGATTGGGATTTGACTTTAAAAGAAAAGTATAAATAAATTAAGAAAGAAGAAAAAGAAATCAAGAAAAGTCAAAGAAAAAATAGAGTTGAAGAACCTGTGAAGATGATAAAGATGACGATTATTCATTTAATATAACTAGAGAAATTAAAATAAATATCCATTGTATTCAACTTCCCTTTGCAGGTATACCAGCGGGAGGAAAAGAATAGGTAGAAGAGGAAAGGAATAGGAGAAGGAGTACCCGGAGAAGAAGTTCGAGGAGTACCCGGAGAAGAAGTTCGAGGAGTACCCGGAGAAGAAGTTCGAGGAGTACCCGGAGAAGAAGTTCGAGGAGTACCCGGAGAAGAAGTTCGAGGAGTACCCGGAGAAGGAGAAGAATAATTTGCCGTCTTGTGATCCACGCACACTGCGCGCCTCAGCGAGATGAATTGCAGAGCACCCTGCTGCCCGCTCTCTTCTCTTTGCCGTCGCGGAACATAAAGAAGCTCAGCTTTCCGCCCTCTCGGCGCCCCCACCCCCGGGCCCCGCCGTCGGCTCTGATGATCGGGAGGGGAAGGACCGGCGCCGTGCGCGGGTTTAAAGGATGAATCGACGTGGGAGTTGGGCATTCTGCTTTTGATGGGCGGACAGGCTGCTGTTTAAAAGATCACATGTACGCTAGTCTTTGCCATTTTGTAATTTTTATTTTTAACTTTCGAATTCCAAATTGCTTACGTAAATGAATGTAGTGTTTTACAGCAATTTGAAGAAATATATTTTAAAAAGTCATGTTACTAGCAACGTATGGAAAGTGTTCGTTCTGGTTTCTTTGGGTAGGTGAAATGCCCATTTAAAGAACTGCACACGAACACAAATATGCGGCCACAGAATGTTTTTGGCTACATTTAGATATATCCATTGTGTCTCCTCTAGCTTGAACAATTCAATTATTTTCTGAACGATTCATTTCCCATTTCACGGCCAAAAGTGAAGACTAATTTCTTGTGCCTCAGTTTAGTTGTTTGCTCCTATAACTCGTCCTTTAACATAGAAAAAGCTGAATGAATGGTTTATTGACAAAATTTATTATTATATTATTTATTAGCTACCTTACACGGCACTTAGATTTGGTTACTAGTTTTTGTCTACCCCAATGACCTAAGTACTTTCTCACGAAAGCTGGATGGTCTTCTGCAGTTGATGGATTAAGTTCCAAATAGGAACTAGAGAACGTACTTTATATTTCTGTCTCACAGAGTATCTACGACTCCTTCTTCCAGAGGTTTCTCAACTTTATCTTGACGTTTCAGTGAGTGTGTTCGAGATCTTTTTGAATCAAAGAGTATTCCTTAGGAATGGCTACGTGCACTATGTCCACGGAGTGCCCTTACAAGATTCCAATATACGCATAAATTGAAGGAAAACTAAGCAGCTTCTAGCTATTTGAGAGGTGTCAATGGTTTCGTTAGGTATAAAAGAAAAATGGACGAATACAAAAAATGAAGCTGTTCTGATTGAGACTGAAAAACACAAATATTTGAATACGTATGCAATATCTCGTACCTGCAGGTACGGCAATATTATCATTCTCAGTGCGTCATTGCTTACGACAGAGCTGACGTCATGCGACGAGAAGGAAGAGGCTCGTTTTCCCTTGTTCCGATTCAGAATAGATAATTTTTGCTGCTACAGTACCCCATTTTTCACACATTCGTGGCAACATTTTTGGTGGGGCAGGTTACTAGTGCAATATATTATAACATTTATATTACTTCTGTAACGTTTTGTGTAAACATCCCTTTTACAGATTAACTACTCGGTCAATCGTAACAAATGTGTCATTTTAAATCTCTAAGTTTTAGATGTCTGCAAGTGTAATTTAAATCTTTGTCTAGGTTATATAAATATTGATAATATGAATTAAATGTGTGTTTGAAATGGCATCACGCACAACTTGGCGGTAAGGCGGGTAGTATCACGGTCAGGCAAAGCAGTACAGGGCGAAGACTGTGCAAGGAGCAGAGCGAGTTCGAACAGGTCAGGGCAGACCAGGGTAGAGCAGGGCAAAACAGAAAAGTAGAGAAGGCCACAACCGGCCAGACTAGGGAGAGGATACACTATACACAGAATGCATTCCTTTTCCTGTCTGAATAGATGAGTAAGGTAAATAAATATCCAGGCCAGTAGAAGGATTCGGCCTCCCAACTTCCCGTGTAATTTAATCACACGGGCTCCTAGTAGTTAATTATTATTATATAAGATAATTTATTAAACGGCAAAGGTGATGGAGGAAAAGTCTACTACACTGATGTCACTGCAGGCCTATGACCGAGAGGTCCTAGGTTTTGAGTCCCGACGGTGGAAGGATTTACATCAGCTTGTCAACGACGTCGAATTGCGTCTCTGTCTGAAGGAGAATTCTAATGGCCGGCTGCTATGATCGATATTTTGCCGTGGTTTCTCCAATAAACACCAAGCGAATGTCGGAGCCGAACTCTAACAAACGGGCAACGGACAGCGCGCGCGACTTTTCCTTTCTCTACCGTTACTTTTCCCAGCTCCTCACTAAACACAAACAATCAAATACCCTACACTACCACATTTGTCGGGAGCTCAAAGCTTTTCTCGACTGGGCTGATGCCCTGATGATGGGAGATATTTGGTTGGAGAAAATCCCCCGGAAGCCGACGTAGGTCGACGCAGGTTCTCGCCATCCAGCGAGGGAAGATCACCGTTACTTCCCACAATAAACCATGCACTACACTTAGGGGACTATTTACCTTAGCAGTTGACGCGCCTCGAAACTTCAATCAACCAATCAATAATTCATAAATAAAATGATGTAATAATTCAGTCGGTTATAGAGAACTTTGGTTACTGGCCCCTTTTACTTAAATTACAAATAAGCACAAGAAGATTCGGTTATAATGAACCTGATCCTCGGACATAGTGAACGTAGGAAATAAGTCCTGGAAATTAATTGAATCTCGTACGTTATTATGCGATTTGAAGAGCCTTCGGAGGGTGGGACGGTGTTCTAACAGTGCAAGAGCCATTGAAAGGTATCATGACCACATTTCGATACTTAGAGACAACGCACAATGCAGAATCAAGTATGGAAAGAGCACTAACTTTGGAGAAGGATCTAGAGAAATTACTAATGTAAAATGTACGCAGCAAATAATTGAAAATAATTTATCATTTAAAGACAAAGATATTGAAATTTTCAGTTTCTGCTAATGAATTTTGCTGTACCTCTATATTAATAAAATCAATCATTGTGGCGAAAATTGTAGTTAATTTGGACATCATCGTATATAGTGAACCTCTGATATAGTGAAATAAAACAGTTAGTGCTCAGAAGTTCACTATAACCGGAGTCAACGTATGTGGTGAAGAGACCCAACCCTCCTTCTTCAGACTGAATTTCAGACCGCTTTGCTCCCTTCCGAACTGCGTAGCGAGCGCGGGCCGGGATGTTGCCGGTCGGCGCGAAGGTCGCGTCCTCGGAGGAGGCGGGCGTTGGCGTGGGCGTGGGCGCGTGGGCGAGCGGGCGATCAGCCTTCGCGGGCGAAGGCGCGTGGGCGCCGCCCTCTTCGTTTACTCCGTTCATATTTCAACGTCAGTATCGAGACCTCGTAATTGCCTCCCGGAGGATGAGATGGGAGTGGCAAAGAGACGCGGAATTTTGAACTGCTCCGAGGTTAGTAGGTCGCTGTGTAATGTGCCGTATCTGACTGCGTTTTGAATCATCATGACGTACGTGATGCAGTTGCAGACTTGTGCATTTTGTGAAATAAACGAAACGAAGGGAAAAGTAGTTTTCGTCTGTTCTAATCGTTTGTAGACATGAAGGCTACGTTTCATGCTTTGCAATATCATATAAATATTGCTAGTTCTGCTAAGGAACTGTAGGAAATAGTATATAGAATGCATTTCGATCTTCAAAAACTGGGTAATGCAACCACAACATTTTTTTTCACAAGAACTTTTTGAAACGGTTATTATCCAACATTACATTACTAATGAGTAATATGTTAAATAAATCATCTACATGTTACATTTTACTTTGTTCTACGAATTCATATTTGAAAAGTGGCCAAAATGTTAATATTATTAATTATATAGATTAAAACTAATTTAATTTGGCAAGCATTTGAAATCTTGATGAGTAAAATTTACGTTGTGATACGAATAATACATTTTTAATACAATTTCATCAAAACAGTCATATACGATTTTTATCTTGATAATCAGAACTGACGTGCATCTATTAAACAATTAAATTTCATGGGTTACTCTCATCTTTTGAAGTTTCTATTTATGGATGAAATTATTAATGTAGTTAATTTCACAATTGCATATCATAGAGCATATAAATAAATTTAATCAAAATTAGCGCATTTAACGTTTTCACTCTGACTCACACATGCCATGAGATTTTGTTTCTTTGTAGCTTTATTATGAAGATGTATGCGAAGAGTGCAAAGGCAGAAAAAGAGTTCAAAGTCATCAAACAAATAAACATCTAAGATAAAACTATTATTAGGATGACAGAATTGCTTAAATAATGTTGAACCTCCAAATTCGGAATACATTTTCTTAATATCTTCAAATATCTTCCTCCTCCATTTCACTATAAACTATGATATAACCTGTCTGGAGAAGAATTTCATAAACCGAATATTTTTCTGTTTGCTTCTTATTCCATTAAGGAAGTTACTTTCTCGATATATTGAGAAGTGGAAGTTACACAATTTAAATAAAGATTTGCGAGTGGAAACTAATTTGGAAGTATCCGTCGAAATTCACGAGCATGCATACTCAAATGATTTTAGTTGTACACGTTCACTAGTCAAATAGAATCATAATACGCAGTTTCGTACGTGCCATATTATCCCTTCCGGGTAGATGTATAGTTCAAATCCCAAGTATAAAACTGTCACGAAGAAAATTCGTTCCTGATTTAAAAATACAGTTGATATTCACTGTATCCTGAACGTATTTCACGTAAACTTTCTCCGCGTATTTTTTTGCCAGTAAAAGTGGAAGTGCTTTTTTCTTCGAAACACTGTTTATTCTGTTGCATCCACATACCAGGTTGGGAAGGAAAACATTCTTAATGCCCGGAGTCCGTTAAGAAATTTAACAGCCTGCTCTCCATTAAGAACTGTCGAAATAAACGAGATGTAGTCAAAGATGGGTATAAATACTCATATTTCAAGATGTTTTTCTTGTTTATACTATTTTTTCTTATAGGAAGGTAGTTTTACAATAAACCCACACACGGCTACTACAGCAAATAGAGGGCTTATTTAGTTTAAACGTCTCTTTCTACAAACTTCATCCGCGTCTTTTATTTTACAATTGTATTATTTAAAACAAATTTAAATTTTCTCTGCGGTAGAAAGTCGAATCTGGCAATTGTAAGTACCAGGAAAGGGTTCCACCTCTTTCAAATGCAAGGCTCATTTTTTTCTAAACTGTATTTCCCTTCGAGATTTTTTCAATTCCACGTGGAATTTCACATAAACGCGATCAGCAATGACCCACACAGGTAAAGCTGGTTGTAGCCGAGCAAACCATTAGAGGTAAAAGTAGTTCGTATTTCGAACGCGCGCCTTTAGGGAGCGCCAGATATCGCTCGACGCTCTTCGTATGTCAACTGCCGGTGGTAACAACCTCCGCCACCGGCCAACAGCCGAGGGCATCGTCTCGCGTCGCAACGGCACAGTGGCAGGACGGAAGGGTGAAGTGATGGCGAGCGGAGAAGGGAGGAGACGAGTATGGAGGTGGTGGTGGGGAGCTGTAGGGCCAACGACCGGGAGACCTGACGCGACGGTGGCGCCGCTGGCGGCGGCGTGCGACGGCAGCTTTGAGAGCGCTCGCCCGTGGTGCCAAGGCTTTTCAGAGAAGCTGGATTAATGAGAGTGTGGCGGTAGTAATATGCGACGATAGTCACATCAGACTGTACGAGACAAACACAAAATGGAAAAGACCACAGATTGAAAAGGAGAATGTTTAAAAGAAAAGATAACAACCATCTGAGTTAGAAGAGAAAAGAAATCAACAATGAAAACCCAACCAGTATAAACAAAATGAATTAAAAATATGGAAGTTATGCTGACAGGAAAGTTGGAAGAGGTGTAAAACCCGTTGGAATAACAATAAACAAACTGATTTTGGAAGGAAATTCAATCAACCACTCGAGTAACCGAGAAAACGAATCAACCAACCGCTCGGTAAACAAATTAACCAACCGCTCGGTAAACAAATCAACCAACCGCTCGGTAAACAAATCAACCAACCGCTCGGTAAACAAATCAACCAACCGCTCGGTAAACAAATCAACCAACCGCTCGGTAAACAAATCAACCAACCGCTCGGTAAACAAATCAACCAACCGCTCGGTAAACAAATCAACCAACCGCTCGGTAAACAAATGAATGAACCAACCGCTCGGCAAAGTAATGAACCAACCACTCGGCAAAGTAATGAACCAACCACTCGGCAAAGTAATGAACCAACCACTCGGCAAAGTAATGAACCAACCACTCGGCAAATGAATCAACCAACCGCTTGGTAAACGAATCAACCAACCGCTCGGTGAACGAACCAGTCCACCAATCTGCGAACGTGATAATACACGAGAGACGCCCACGCACGACATGGAAATGTGCAGCGAACGTATTACGTGCACCATAAATTCCAACTGAAGAAACCAAGATTTAAACCTCCCCACCCGAGAGTACAACACCACTGAACGTGTTACGCTGCGTGCGTGCACGGGTGTGTGTGTGTGCGGGCTTGTGTGCGTGCGTTGTGGAAATCAGATGACAACAAGCGGACAGCGATGTCGCGTGATCGACGAGTGAGTCAGTTCCTTCGCGCGGTCGCTCTACCAACGCCTCGTTTCCGCCCGAGGTTTTCTGCCGCGCCTAACGACTCCCGATGCTATCTAACGCCACAAAGGCAGCGACAGAGCGGTGAACGCGATGTCCATTGTGCCGAATGGTACCCCCCCCCCACTCCCTGGCTGTGTTTAGAATCCAGGACGGTAGTACGGCGTGGATTTATTATTATTATTATTATTATTATTATTATTATTATTATTATTATTGTTATTATTATTTGCGTATTTGCCATTTCTGACCACGCTACACGTTCACATCCGAGCCCAGTCGCTTTCTATCCAGGAGAGAGATTAACGTGTTTCATTATGCATTATGGGGATAAGCTTTGCGGCAAGAGGAGACAAGACTATAATTATGAATTATGTCGTGATAGGATGATGAGGGGTGAAGGGACAATCACAAATACAACCATGCCTCAGCAGGACTCGAACCTGCAGCCTCCTCGGCGCAGACGACGGCGGTCGCAACCAGCTGCGCACCGGAGCCGGCTTTACTATTATTATTATTATTATTATTATTATTATTATTATTATTATTATTATTATGACAAATTGGCCTGCATCTATACTGGAGCATTTCTCAGGTCTTTCAATTAGTACATCATTTTTACAATCATTTCTGAACAATTAGACAAATTAAATAGAGTATAATAATTTCTTCGTGATGACTTTCCTTAATAATAAAACAGAATATACATAAAATAAGTAGTTGAAGTCGCGATAAAGACTGAACTGAATAACTAAAGAATATAATAATTGAATAGAAGGGTTTTTCACACTACCTAAACAGCTAAGTCGAATGCCGTCAATATCTGGAAGAAAATTCTAGCGGCCGGCTATTTTTGTTGGTAGTTTTCTGTGGTTTGTACGATCTATTCGAGGCGAATGTGGGAGCATGATACTACCAAACAGGGCATTGACTGCAAGCGACCTTTCCTTCCTCTTCCTTGTGATATGCCCCGCTATACTGATACACATTTACATGCACTACACTACCACTCATGCTGTGAGACCAATCGGAGCTTCCAGTTCGTCCCGGCTGGAGCGAGAGAGGGAGAGGGAAATCACCCGCAAGCCAACGTGTAGGTCGGCGCCAGATCTTACTATCCAGTAGGCGAGGAACGCCTACGTCTCGAGATAAATCATTCATTACATTAACGGGAATAACCATAGCTCTGCATGTGACCGGGAGCGGTAGTTCAGTGCATCAACTGATGTCACTGCAGCGCCTCTGACCGGGAGGTTCTAGGTTCGAGACCTGACGGCGGCAGGATTTTCGACACTAGCTCTTCAGCTAGGTCGAATTCAGTCGCTGTCTGAAGGAGAATTCTAGCGGCCGGCTGCTCTCATCGGTAGTTTTCCGTGGTTTCTCCGATCAACAACAGGCGAATGCCGGAGCAGTACCCTACAAAAACGGGCCAAGGACCGCGCGCGATCTGTCCTTCCTCTTCCTTCTCCTATCCTCTCCCCTTACACACACACACACACACACACACACACACACACACACACACACACGCACACACACACACACACTAACATGTACTACACTACCACACATTTCGGGAGACCGGTCGGGAGCTTAGAGCTTGTCCCGGCTGGGGCGGTGCCCCGCTGGTGGGAGAGTCCTGGTTAGGGGGAAACCCCGCTAGCCGACGGTAGGTCGGCGCCGGATCTCGCCATCCAGCGGGGGAAGATCTCCGCCATCTCCCGAGAAAAAAGCATGCAGTACACTAACGGAACTAAGGACCAAAGCAGTTGACGCGCCCGGAAACACGAAAAATCAATTTATCAATCTGCATGTGCCCGGGAACATCAATCACATCATTCAATCTCCAGCTCTGCTCCGTCGGCTTCGCCCCCCCCCAGTTCCCCGACCCCTGTGTCCACGCCGCCCACCCCCTCTCTCGACATCAATTACACCGGCTATATGTACTGCTGGACGCAGCATTTCTAATTACAACTTAGGAGACGAACTGAAGCTAGTGCGATCTATTAAGAACGCGAGCTTCTTAAGGCCCATTCACAATGCAAACACAAACATAAGCATGATACATAGACGTAAACATTAACGTAAGTGATTGACTGAAGTGTTCACAATGTCGAACATAAACATACGCAAAATAAGAGTTTCTATTGGCTGTGAGACATTCTAGTTTATTATTGGTTGGATGTGAGAATCGATTTCGGGATATCGACTGTGTCCACGACGGGGGGACTCTTGCCATAGTTTGCGTTAGTTCGTCTATCGACTTATTTCGATACTAGAGATCGAGTTAACGTACTGTGATTGGTTGATTTCTTATTTTTGACGTAAGTATAAGCTTAGAAGCTTGAAGCTTGCAAGATTTCAAGTTAACGTCTAACGTGTTATGCTTATGCGAACGCATTGTGAATGAGTCCGTTTATGGACATAGTCCTAACTTTTATGTTAACGCCATGCTTATGTTAATGTTTGCATTGTGAATAGGCCTTTACTCCTTTGTTTTTCTTGTCTGCTCAAGAGTGTTCGTGCAAACTTTGAGAGAGATATTTCCAGTGGTTCAAAATCTGTTTTGGAAGAATCCCACATACATTAACGAATCAAAATTCGCAACTATTATTACAGAAGGCAAAATAGTGTCTCAGAAGTAAGTCATGAAACCTAGGCAGTAAATTCCACGCACACTGTGTGGAGTAATAAAGGGCGAGCAGCGAATGGTGCTTGCGAGTAACGAGGACGGGGGGCACCATGAATCCCCGGGGAGGTGAGGGGGCAGGGCTGGCGGGGACGATAAGCCTCGGCCGTGCCGCCTCGCCCACAGTTACCGCGTATGAACTGGTCAGGTGCGAGAGCGTGACAAACGATTATGGGACATCGCTGCCTGCGCTTGTGTGAACGCGCACGTGTATCCAAACAAAGCTCCATGGGAAATAAATTTTAGAAAAACTGAATATTCCATTTCAATGGAAGCGAAACTCTTCCCTAATACACATAATTGCAAGATACGACTTTCTACCACAGAGCAAATTCAAAATAGCTCTCTGCTGGAATCTCACTATATGGACTGTTCTCTATGTGCTTCCAGAGAGATATTTGAATGTCCTTTTGAATATTGGAACAACTATCATAAGCTGCTTCTTTATTACCACCTTTTGAAATAGATATTTGAATAGAATATTATTTCTGAGGTTGTTTTGACTGTATTTCTCAATACAGATTCGCCGCGGCTCAGTGATACTTGCAGATCTGGAGTACCCAGATTCGAATCCCGACAAAGGTTTGGATTCGTATCTGGTGATTTCCATTTAGGGCGGCACTGAGATCGACGTAGCCTTCTTTCCAAAAATTCCTCCTTTTCTTACCTGTATCTTTTCTGGGATAAAGGTGACCGGAGCGTTGTGCCTACCACACAACCTCCCCCTTAGGCCGATAGAAACGAATAGGTGGAGCCCTACTTTCACCTCCCTGGCACCCTACTTGACTACATCGTCATGAGTACAATTGAACAAGGAGGTACATTTACTTTTGTTTTACTTTTACTTCCCACTACACAAGAACTGAAGAATACTTTTCAAAACGTGCATTACAAAACGTACATTAATTTTGAAATAAATTGCTTAAGTAGCATGCTAGCGGTATTTGTGTGGCCTATAAACATTAAATTGAAGAAGCATAAACTGGGAGAAAAACGGATAGAGAATGATATTTTCTTGTGCGACTTGAAATTCGAGGAGATGCTACCTGCTCCAAATATAAACGGGCTTTCTGCCACGCCCAATCTCCTCACACGGGCTGCCGCCCAATGTGTTCGCGGATGTCCGGGACGAAGAAACTGCTTTATCATCTTCACGCCAGCTCAGGTTGACGCGCGCCGCGTGGGGGCGACACGAGGGTGGCGCGTAGGGAAGCGGATGTGACGAGAGGGAGGCTTCAAGAGGTGCCGTAGGAGCCACACCCCGCCCTTTTAATAGTGTGGCGTCGTGGTAGCGAAATAACACAGACACGAGCTTTATTTACAAATCTATTTTTTTTACAAATTTACTCAGTTACTCAGTTTACAGCGCTGGGGTTACGTTCGCAATCAACCCCCTTGACTCCCATGCACACTGCCCCCCGTCTCTAGGCTAGTGCATCCTTCACTCAGACGCTTTACCGCGTCGGTGCCCTGACACCCAGTGGTTCGCATTCGCCGTATCACAAGGAATACCTTCCGCCTCCGGGGAAGCAGTTGCGTCCGCACGCGAGGCAATCTCAAAACAAACTCCTCTCCGCCTCCCGGGCCAACTTACTTCTTGACGGTCATGTGATCACCCACCCCCTAGCCTCTGAAAAGTGCAGGTGGCTCCTGGGACCACATGGCTACTCGCTGGGGGGCAATCTTCACTGCTCGACCCGTCTCGCATCACGGGGGTCATAGCTCCCTTTTCAGTTGGCTCGCAGCTCCCCAACGGCTTTGTCCTAGCCGGCCTTTGTCGTTTCCATGTGGCGGTCAGCATCCGACACCCTCTAAGGAATTTCGAAAGTTTGGCCGCTATGTGGTGACGTTACAATGGTATATTATTTAACCACAATACTGGCAGCGTATAAGCGACTGACAGTTCTCTCGCCACGTGCTGTGGTAGATCATGTGACCTGCTCTGAAGCAATCACCTTGCGAGGATTTATATGCTTTCTCACAGTCAGCGTTCCGCGTTGCCACTCATCTGACTCAAACGAAATCGCGGAGGCGATAAGGTTCGACTGTGGCGAAGGTTATGAATATATCAATGTGTGTTGTCGCCTGTCAGTAAGTGTTAATTTTTTGAAGTTTAATTTATTTGTCATGTTGGTGATGCCATGAGTGCAGTAATCTGTCGCAACATTGCATCGATCTGTCAGAGTCGCTTATACACTGTTGGTACTGTAGTTTATAATGTCAAGGTTTATTGCGTGATGATGACTGGTATAGTTGGCTCAGGAATCAACTGATGACACTATACTGCAGCGCCTCTAGCGAAAGTTCTAGGGTTCGAGACGCGGTGGTGGTAGGATTTTTGACATACCTAGGTCGACGTTTGCCGCTATCCGGAGGCCGGCTGCTCTGATCAG
Source organism: Teleogryllus occipitalis (assembly GCA_011170035.1). Taxonomy (NCBI): domain Eukaryota; kingdom Metazoa; phylum Arthropoda; class Insecta; order Orthoptera; family Gryllidae; genus Teleogryllus; species Teleogryllus occipitalis. The sequence continues at coordinate 123,665 of BLKR01001528.1, read as the reverse complement.
TAGTTTTCCGTGGTTTCTACTATCACACTAACCCAATGTCAGGGTAGCACTCTAACAAACGTCACGGACTGCGCGCGATCTTTTCTTCCTCTTCCGTGTCCTATTCTCGTCCCTTACTTGCACACTTAAACTTACAAGACTGCATTATCACACTTGCCGGGATATCAGTCGAGAATCGAGAACATAGAGCGTCTCCCGGCTGGGGCGGTGCCCCGGTGGTGGATGATACCTGGTTGGGGAAATCCTCGCTAGCCGGTGTGTATGTCGTTGCTGTATCTAGCCATCAGGTACGGACGTTCACCGCCCTACACTCACTAATATTACAGGACTAATGACCTTAGCAATCGATGCGCCCGTAAACAGTAATCATTTCATCAATCATTTATTGCACGTGTACAGGGTTTGAAAAGGAGCGACGTTAGAAGAGAGTTCACTATGTGTGCCATACGATGTAACTTTTAAAACAATGAATTACAAACGTACACACGCATCAAACTGGTTATTTATTGGCATGCTCTAAAACGATATTCAGAAAGTCAAGTTATAAACATAAAGGGCATATAGGGGAGGTGAAAAATAATCGCTTTATATAAATGAAAAAATGTGGTGGGAAATTTCACCAAACGTTAAGACATGCGACAAGCGAAGGAGGTGACGGGGGCAGAACACACGAAAAAGGCTGATTAGCGATGATAGATCTGTGACAGGGGTAAATTGGAATTGTAACACTCCACTAGAGTTACGAAAAAGGACAGTATGTAAATATAAGCTTATAATTGAAGAGACAACTGAAATTCAAATGCAATTATCACTGAGTTTTGATAAATACAGATGTCAATAAAAACGTACTCGAAAGGAAAATTGTTTCCAAATGTTGAAGAAATACCGAGCGTTCCTTATTGATATCTACTTTGCCGAGTGATTTACAATAGTACCCAATATGAGTTTACTTTCAGTGAGATTCAAAATTGTGTTTCAGGATATTAATTTCACAAAATTTGGTAAATAAACAAATTCCCTCCTATTGTATGTGTATCAATCGACAATGGCTTCGAGAGTGCGTTGAGTCGTTTACTATCGTGACTACAGCACCATGGTATACACTTGTCTGGCCAGAACTGATGAATGGCTCGTTCTCAGCTCTTTTCATTCCTCCCGTCTCACTATTCGACGCTGTCTATCACTCTCAATGCGAATTTCGACTGGCATTACTTACTCTCTCGAGGGGAGAACCTGTTTCCTTCTATACATGGCTTTTGTACGGATGGGTTGAAAGGTAACAATGAATTAAATTCAATTAAGAGGAATAAAATAAGTGTCTTAACTGGATAACGGCAGTCTCCGGAGTAAATTTCCTGTGGAATCAAGTTATTCCGCAATCTGTCGTATCATTTATAATGCATTCTTGAGAAACGATAAAATAACAAAAATAAAACATCAAATGAATAGATTTGACAGAGATCAGAATTGCCTGTAAAGCTCGGTGCTCCGAGAAATTCTGCCAATAGGCAGAAAACAAAACTCTGTCAAGTAGGCGCCGTGAAGTTTCGTGGTGGCACCACTTATCCGAGGTTGTTTTCTTACATATACTCGATTCACTGATGGGACGACCTAATGGGTTCTGGTTTATATTATTTTAGTACAAATTGGTTGAAGAAGAGTGACGAAGAATTGAATTAAATTAAATTAAATTAGGTGTAATGGAATGAAATGAAATGGTATCTATCTGGATCATGGAAGGCGCTGGGGTCGATTCCTTGTAGGATCAAACATTGGACAATGCGACATACTACTTCTAAAGCTTTTTTTGAGAGCAAATAAAATAACAAAATAAAATATCAAATATTTAGATCAAATGATAGATCAGAAAAGCCAGACAAGTTATGTGCTTTGTAAAATTCTGGCAATGGGCAGAAACACGATAATGATAGTAAATGCATATGACAGGTTGGCTTGTAAATTTCGGGCTGATGCCCCTTACCACACGAGATTGTTTTCTTTTCCGAAACCAGATGCACATATAATCGGATATCGATATAGGTATTTAAGAGGGCGTAATGGGTCATGGTTTATATTATTTTTAGTACGAATGGGTTGAAGAGTGACGAATGAAGTAAATTAACTTAAGTGAATTGAAATGAAATCGGAGACTCTGGGTAATAAAAATATCCCGGGGTCGATTACCTGAAGAATAAAATCACTGCACAACCTGACATACCATTTATAAAGCATTCTCGATAAAATAAAAAAACAAAAAAATAAAAATAATATCAAATTAATATATTTGACAGAGATCAGAAATGTCAGGTAAGCTCTGTGGTCTGTCAAAAATCTGCCATTGAACAGGAATCACACGATGATGATAGTAAATGCGTGTGACAGGCAGGGGCTACAAGTTCCGTGCGGTTGCTCCTTATCGCACCAGATTTTTCGTTGACCGATACGCGGTTCACTGGCGTTCCTATAGCGCCGCGGCAAATCCGACACTGGCGTTACGGGAAGAGGAGGGTGCGGGGGGGGGGGAGGAGAACAGCAGGGAGTCACGCGTCACGGCGGGCGTTGGCGTGACCGCGGCGGTGCGCGCGTCTAAAAATACGCGGTCGATGGTGCGCGCCAGTGAATAATTCAACGCCGTCTATGTTTGTCCGGCAGCGCCTGCAGTGGCGCCTCCGCCGGTTCCGGCACCAAAATCGCCCCCCCCCCCGCCGCCACCGCCCCGCCCCGCCCCCATCCCATTCACCGAGCCGCTCGTTGCGGAACCGGTTAAAAGGAACCGGATCCGTCCACTTGCTGCGCTCGTTAAGAAAATCGCGCGTTAGTTTGCTGCATCGAGCAAACACATGAATGAGAAATGTTGGGGTGGGGTTCATGATTCAGTTACGAGCGTGTAGGAAATGGTTGTCTTGCACTTACACATGAGAATGATAAATGAATAGTCTTATTAATAGTTATGAGATTCAGAAAATTTGCCGTTTTTTAAGGTTTACATGTAAGAGTACAGCTTTGTATAAAAATATAATTACGTCTGCTCTGAGACCGTTAGAACTTCTCTGGCGTTGCGGAACTGTTTAAAAGGAACCGGATCCATCCACTTGCTGCGCTCGTTAAGAAAGTCGCGCGTTAGTTTGCTGCATCGGGCAGACACATGAATGATAAGTGGAAGGGTGCTGTTCAAGATTCGGTTACGAGCGTGTGGGAAATGGTTGTTTTATCCCTTCATATGAGAATGATAAAGTACTAGCCTTATTATGAATTATGAGATTCAGAAATTTTGCTCTTTTTCAAAGTTTACATGTAAGAGTACAGTTTTATACGAAATATAATTACGTCTGCTCTGCGCCCGTGGGAAATTTTCCGGTTTTGCCGAATCGATTGAAAAAAACCGGATCCGTACATTCGTTTCACTCGTTAAGAATGTCGCGCGTTGGTTCCCTGTGCCTGGCAGGCATATGAATGAGAAATAGTGAGAGTGAGCTTAATGATTCACTTACAAGCGTATGTTTGTCTTGCCCTTGAACAAACTTGTGAAATATTATGGACTAGGTTTAGGTAAACCTAGAATTCGCTAGGTTTAGGTAATTCAAAACAAAAGACATTTTCTCCCTTCTTATGGTTTATGTATACGAGGGCAGTTTTGTAAGCAATATAATGGCCTCTTCCCTGCGCCCCTTATAACTTTCTCGGCGTTGAGAAATCGATTGAAAGGAATCGGATCCACTCGTTGCGCTCGTTAAGAAAGTGGTTCATTAGCTGCGTCATACAGGCATATGAATGAGAAAAGGTGGGGGTCCCATAATGATTCAGTTACGAGCGTGTGGAAACTGGTGGTCTTACCATTAAAGAAATTTGTGAAAGATTATGGACTAGGTTAAAGTAAACCTAGAATTCGCTAGGTTTAGGTAATTTAAAACAAAAGACAAATGTTGTCCCTTCTTATGACTTATGTATACGATGACGGCATTATAAGCTATATAATGGCGTCTGACCTGCGCCCGTTATAAGTTCCCCGGCGTTGAGAAATCGATTGAAAGGACCCGGATCCGTACATTCGTTGCGCTCGTTAAGAAAGTCGTGCATTAGCTGCGTCACATAAGCATATGAATGAGAAAGAGTGGAGTGCACTTAATGATTCAGTTCTGAGGATGTGGGAAATGATTGTCTTGCCTCTAAACTTGTATGAGCTTGTTTTTGGTAGTTTACAAAAAATAGTAAGAAATGTTGCCCTCTTTTACGGTTTACATATAAGAGTATAGTTTTATCCGAAATATAATTGTCTATTTTTGTCTGTGTTTTCTGCCTCCCCCTTCGAACGTTTCGTATTGCGGAATCTATTGAAAGCAATCAGATCCGTCCACTTAATTAACTCGTGAAGAAAGTCGTGCAATAGTGTGATAGGCAATGAATAGTGCGAGGCAGTTAGTAATTCATATAGGAGCGTGTATCAATTGTTACTCTCCTGTAAACACGGTAGCGGAAGAGTATGGACAAACCTTTTGTAGTTTAGAAAATGGTGATTTTACTCACAAATCTTTACTTACATTTTTTTCAGAGCTCCCTTAAGTGAGGCAGTTATATTCAGTATAAAAATGTCGTCCTCCCTGCGGCCGTTAGAATGTCTCCCGCATTGCAGAATCGATAGAAAAGAACTGGATCCGACCACTCCGTGCGGTCGTCAAGAAAGTCACGTATTAGCTAGCCGCGAGAAAGTCACGTATAGTCAGCACGTGAGTGAGAAATAATGAAATGCGGTTAATGATTCAGTTACAAGCTAGTGGAAAATGGTCGCTTTGCCTGTAAAGAAAGTTGCAGACATTTTTGGACAAAGCTTATGCAATTTAGAAATTAGACACTCAGAAAGCTTTCTTCCTTTTTAGAATTCATATTAATGAGCGAATGAGAGCAATACCATACACTGTCTTCACTGCGTTCGTTTCAAAGTTGCCAGGACGATATCGCCAATTGAAAGGAACTGAACATCTTTACTCACTGCAGCTGTCACGAGACTTACATATTGACCAGACACGGCAGTTAATTAGGAATTCGGTGCAGTTATCAAGACATTTTTGAACGTATGGGAAATGGTTGCACTAAATGACAATTAACTTATGAAGAAGTTGAGGAGAAAGGTTACACACACAGGACATTCACTTATTGAATTTTTGCCTTTTTTGACTCCAGTGTTTTATATTATTGAGATAATTATAATTTACACAAAAGTAGAATTCTGTACATCCGTTAGAAACTAAACGAGACTGGATGCGAAATGGTCAGTGGCACACACAAGAGGAGGGAATCATCATCCCTCTCAAAGCAAACGATACATATTGAAAATAAAGTTTTCACTAATTTTCTATTTTAACGAAAGCTGTTCAGTGCGTTATAAATATTAATTCTAAGTCAACAAATAAAAATACTTTTTATATTCAGTATAAATGAAAAAAATCTTTATACGAAAAAATCTAGCCACCTAGGCGCCACACCAGTAGTTCTACCCTTCTCCTTGCCCGGAGAAAAATCCTGGGGGGCGCGTCAGGAAATAGAGGCGGGCCAGTTAGTGATGCAAGTTATTATTAAATTGGCGTTGAAAATAACGTGTCCACCGATTTGACAGGCACATACAAATTTATATAACAAATACTTTCGGGTTCAGTGGCATAAGGGTTACCGTATCGGATTGTCGTATGAAAGATGCGGGTTCAAGCCTGATCAACGCCTGAGACGAAAACATTCTTCATATGCCATCCTTCGGAGATAAATTAAAGCCGTCTATCCCATGTTTTAGATTTACGACGTATAAATGATCAAGTCCAAAAGAAACCTCTGAACTAAATTCAAATCGCACGTTTCGTAGCCTGAGTAATATTATCTTTCTCCGCTAGATGGTGAAAGGAGCATGGCGAAATTTGAGTTGTCAGACTGAAGTGGAGGCTTCATAGTCCGAGACTCGGCACGTACATTGATGCATTAACTCACTGACTAAATATGATTAAAACATTCTAAAAATATTGTTCTGTATCTAAAAAACAACTTACAGTTGGTTTATCTTAGAGTATTGCGTAATTATACGTCTCAATCTTACAGTGTGGAAATTTCCTTCCAACAATGCTCGCAATATCCTCCCTTACCTTGAGATTAAAAAGGAAACGACACCCGACAACTTCCATCCATGAGTGCCCTTACCAACCAACCCCATTCTCCAATCAACTCCTACGCCTTTAATCATACACCCTCTTCTACCTCTTTTACCCACTTTCACCTGCTCCTCTCCACTTTCTCCCGACTGTCCCCTCCTGCTCCCTTCCAGGATTTTACATCCAAGTCTACGCCTTCTTTGCCTTTTCTCACGTTCGCACCCCAGGCACACAGTGCCCTATATTCTCCCGCCCTCCCTTTCCCTTTTGTTTCCCTTTCCTGGCTCATACCGCGTCACCCCGTACTCCGCGCCACGCCCTCCGCACCTCGACCCCCCCGCTGCGCGCCTCGCTGTCCAAATATTTGCCCAGCGCACTCCGCCCCCTTCGTCTGACAATGCACGGCGCTGGGCGGCGCGGGCCGAGGCGGGATTAGGGGCGGTGTTGGCCAGGGCCGGGTTTCGACGGGGTGGGGTGGGGTGGGGGGAAGGGGGTGGGAGTGACTGGGGTAGGGTGGGCAGGGTGGACGAGGCGGGGGGAATAGGGCAAGCGCGGCAGAGCGGGACGGGGACGAGCCGGAGTCGGGGAGAGAGAAGGGATAGGTGGTGACAGACAGGGAGGGTACGAGAGAGGTGGGGGCGGGGCCGGAGGCTGGAAAGGAGGGGAGGGGTGAGGTGAGTTGTGGCAGAGAAAAGGAGCGGGAGAGCGAGGCGGGGGCGATGTCGGTAGGAAGCAGAGGATCGAGTGCTGGCAGTGACTGCTGGCAGAGGGAGGGGGGAAGGGGCGGGATAAGGGCAGATCAGGCGGGAGCAGGGAACAGGGAGAGGAGAGGCGGGACTGCGCGGGACGCGACGGCACGGGACGGCAGCGGGGAAGCATCAGCCGGGCCGGGGCAGAACTGGGGCACCGTCCACTTCAAAGCTTAAGAAGGGAAATGCAGAAGATGAGAGCGTCGCAGAAGCGCCTCTTGTTATCAAGAGCCTATGCAGTGGAACATTACGCGACATTCCAGATTATTTGGATTAAAATTTGCAGTCTAAGGGTATTCTAATAGCTACTGGAAACGATCCTGTCTTTATTTTCAAATTGCGTACTACCATTTTAAGGGTAGTCCCATACAAAGAATATTTGAGGTTTTGTAGATAAAGTAAGTGCAAGTTTTTAATTTCCAAATGCATCTCTCCGGATGTTACAATACACAGAAAACCTACACTTCTGTGAAGCAAAAATTGAATTCTAATTGTGTCCAAATGTATCCAAATATTTGAATTTCTCGACGATGTTTATTATTATCCTATAAGTAATATAAGTCGTATTACAAAATATTACACACTATTACAAAATTACTACAGAAGTGAAAAGAAGCGACACTTATTTCTAGACTCTTTCGAAGCGCAAAGTTCACTAGTACATGCGAGGAGCCATTGTCAATTTCCCGTATCCAATCAACTTTCTAGTTCTCGTTTTGAGATGTCCAGATGAGTCGAAAAAAATATGTAAAGATGATCCTGACAGCTTGCTGCTGTATTTCAATACAAACAAACTACCCAGGAGTTTCAGAACTCCAGGAAGTAATTTAGCAAAAGTAATCAGAAGAAATTGATGGAAATTAAAACGATCCGGAAACGTTTTAGACTACAGCACAAGATTGTAATTCTTCCTGTAAAATTCCTCGAGTTTGGTCAGGGATTTTGACGAAAGTAGTGCCTCTACTCAAATTCCTTCACTTCAGTGTTGTGCGCATGGGAGTGTGCTTGCGAGAGCGAGTGCGTGTGTGAGTAGCAATACGCGTTCTAGAGCCAGTGCGCGTGCGAGTGCCAGTGCGCGTGCAAGTGCACTTGTGAGTGTACCCGTGCGAATACCCGTGCGAGCAACCCTGTGAATACCCGTGCGAATGCTCATGCGAGTGCGAGCACTTATGCGAGTGCGTGTGCAAATACAAGTACGCGCGAGTAAGAACGCACGTATGAGCACGCGTGTGAGGCGAGTGCGAGTGCGCGTGCGAGTATCCGTGCGAGTGCGAGTATCTATGCGTATGCGCGTGCGCGTGCGCGAATCTATGCATGTCCGCGTGCGAGAATCTATGAGAGTGCGCGTGCGAGAATCTATGAGAGTGCGCGTGCGAGAATCTATGAGAGTGCGCGTGCGAGAATCTATGAGAGTGCGCGTGCGAGAATCTATGAGAGTGCGTGTATCCGTGCGAGAATCTATGCGAGTGCGTGTATCCGTGCGAGAATCTATGCGAGTGCGTGTGTCCGCGCGAGAATCTATGCGAGTGCGTGTGTCCGCGCGAGAATCTATGCGAGTATCCGTGCGAGTATCCGTGCGTATATCCGTGCGTATATCCGTGCGAGTATCCGTGCGAGTATCCGTGCGAGTATCCGTGCGAGTGTCCGTGCGAGTATCCGTGCGAGTATCCGTGCGAGTATCCGTGCGAGTATCCGTGCGAGTATCCGTGCGAGTATCCGTGCGAGTATCCGTGCGAGTATCCGTGCGAGTATCCGTGCGAGTATCCGTGCGAGTATCCGTGCGAGTATCCGTGCGAGTATCCGTGCGAGTATCCGTGCGCGGGCGAGTATTCGTGTGAGTGCGAGCGAGTATCCGTGCGTGTACGCATGCGAGTATCCGTGCAAGTGCGAATTACTGTGCCTGTGCGTGCGTGCGAGCGAGAGCGAGTGCCCGTGCGAGTGCGCATACGCGTGCGAGCGAGCGGGCGGGCGGGCGCGCGCGCACCTTTCCCCGCGCCGCGTCGCCGGCCGGCGCGCTCATCCCGCGTCGGCGTGGCGTTGCGTCGCGTGGGCGTCGGCGCCGGCGCCGGTTGCGGCGGCGTCGGGGCGGCGACGAGCGGGCGGGGAGGTCACCAGCAGCAGCGGCAGCAGCAGCGCACCTGTGCGTGTCGCGAGGCGCACCACTGCGTCGCCGCCAGCCGCCGGAAGAAGCGCAGGCGGCCGCGCCGGGGACTCGAACCACCGCCGCCGCGCCGCCGGGCCCCGCCCCCGCCTCCGCCCCCGCCGGCCACCCGCGGCCGGCCGCGCGCCTTCCCGTCCATCCAGAGGATGCTCCGGCCGCCGTCTGGCGGTTCTCACTCGCCTGCCCGCCTGCCTGCTTGCCTTCGGGCCCGCCGGCCGCCGCGGAGGCCTTGGCTCTCGATACATATTGAATGCGCCTCAAAGGCCTCTCCGGCCGACACCCGCCGCAGACGGAATCGATGCAGGCGCCACGCCACTCGCTTTCGCCCGCGCCTGGGAGCCGCTCACTCGGAGGGGGGCCAGGGATTTCTACACCGGAAATAGACGGAACCAGTAAAGGCTGCAATGAACTGCCCCTAACCCAGGACATCTATGTATGGGTTGAATAAAATTGCTTGATAATTCGGTTCCCTTCTACCCACGATATTCTTACTTAAATTCTAAAAATTTGTTTTTAAATAATACAATAGCAATTTCTGAGGAGTATATTTAGTTGAAAGTCAGATTTGAACACCTTTTAAATTAATAGATCCTTAATTCTAACAAAATTCTAATCAGAAACTGAACTGCTCCCAAATTCGTCAATAGCAAAGAGCATGAGCGCGTTGGGAGATAAGAAATCTTCATTGTTCTCCAAACAGCAGTGATCCAATCTTAAAACTTCCAGGTTCTAGCGTCTTTGGCGTCTAGACGTCACAGCTTGCTAGTAATTTAACTTCTGAGGGAGACGCTCTGTGCATAGGAAATAGAAATAGAAGTTGAAGAAGAAGAACTTAGGTAAAAAAAAGCGTAGTATCTACAACTATTTGGTAAATAATACGTTCGCAATGACACTCAGTTTTATTTAAGATTTCTAGATTGGCCTTTTTACTTAAGAAGTACTCAGTTTACCTTTTTACTTAAGAATATTATTTAAATTGTTGATTTTTTCTTACTCTGCAGTAAAAATTGGTTCCACTGGCCCCCTTGAATATAAAGAAATTATTTACGATTCACATTATTAAAATTTGCTGTTTACATTCTCATTTTTCATATCTGATCATAAATAATCATATTTCTGATTATGCTTGAAACTAAAAAAAATAATTCTTCATAATCTGTCCAAAATATACTACAGAAAATGAGTTCTTTCATATTGTACATTGAAAATAAAATGTTCGCTGAGATTTATACATGTCAGAATTACATAGGGAAGCTTCTGCCAAAATTTTATTAAATGATTCATTTACTGATTAAGATCCTATCTTAAGATACTTGTAGGTAAGAAATATTGCCATTGAAAACCTAATACGGAGAATGATGATCTCTTCCTTATTGTAAACAAGGTGAAACTGCGAAAAATAACCCATTAATAGAGAAATCTTTTCACTTTACCCAATAATTTTGTACAAATGAAGTGTGTCAAGCGACAATCAAGATTTGAGAAATATTTTTTTACAATGACCTTGATCTCATCGTAAAAATACCATATGATATGCTTCTTGTGGATCTAATACGTTCCTCGAATTATGATCTGAAGAGAATTCACAATACAATTTTCCAGAAATCGCAGTGAGGTAAAAATAACGTGAGTAATCCCTTTCTCTTCATCAGGAAGAAAATCAATTCAGCTCTTTCTGCGACAGGAAACTTCCGTGAAGGTGGCCACACTCGGGTTCTAGAAATCGGTGCGCTACGAGATGAATTATTAGAAATTCTGTCATTCATTGATTCAATCACCAATTACATTTTCCCCGCCCAGAAATACACAGAATGCCTTGTCACTCGCTTGCGTAAGCGTGTCTTTATCGATTCTTCCGTCAATGTGTGCTAGCACGTGCGTCAAATGTTCCTGGTACTGACATCAATGTGCAGGTAAAACAAGTGATGATAGTACGTGGGGGGTCTAGATAGGCGAGTTCTACCTGTGTGTGTTTTCCTGGCGTCCGAAATCCTTAACCCACGTACCTTTACTGTACGCGTAATATACGTACGCTTTAGTTGAATGCGCGCTTAAGCATTTATGAGCTTGCCACTTAAACCATGGCTACACCCTATTAATATTTCCAGCTCTACAGTATTCAAAAATATTATTTTTCGAATAAAAAACTTTCCAAATGCTATTTACTATTCGAAAACAATACATAATTTTAAAAAAATATTGTCTTAATTTAATGACTGCATTACTGAACAGTTTTTCTTTTTCTTGTTTACCTGTAAGAATACTCTTTAATCAATATTCCCCATTCATAACGTGACTTTCAACTTCTCTCTGGGCAGCACGCAACTCTGCGGTCGATACAACGTCATAATCACTTAAAATCCTAATATACGTTTCTAGTCAGTTTTAAAAATTAACTTGTAGATAAATAATTCGTACTAAGGAGTATATCCATCTCTCCTCCTTTGTTCTAATCCCAAATTTGGTATTGACCATAGATGTCTTTTAGTTGATGCCATCGTAGCAGATTTCAGAGAGCTACAACCATGTGCAGACCAAATGTTCATTCACAGAACTACAAGCTGTTCGCGAAATAGGCAACTACATGAATGGCATGCAATTGTTTAATTTCTTTCTAAGTTCTCTCTCTATCCATCCCACTCTCCATCCCACTCTCCATCCCACTCTCCATCCCACTCTCCATCCCACTCTCCATCCCACTCTCCATCCCACTCTCCATCCCACTCTCCATCCCACTCTCCATCCCACTCTCCATCCCACTCTCCATCCCACTCTCCATCCCACTCTCCATCCCACTCTCCATCCCACTCACTTCCCTTTCTCTTCAATGACAATACAATACTATACAGCCATCGATCCCAATGTTGGTCAAGGCCTCCCACATAAATAGTGGGGTGACTCAAAATTGTAACCGCTTTCAGGTGAGCTAGTCCTGGAGAGCGTTTATTCAAAGCGAATTGTCCTCTGTCTATATTATTGTTCCCTGTTCACTTTATTCACTAACCATATTTTTATTGACCACTGTCCATGTAATTGGCCACGGGCCATATTATTGTCCACTTATCATTTACTGACAACTGCTTATACTACCATCATTAACCATTCACTCGATGACGCTATAGTCTTATTTTGGGCCTCCATGTAGGCTATGGTGAGACATTTCCGTTTTGGCAATATTGCCGAAGTTTATCGAGTTATAAAAAGAATAATAGAATACAATTATAATTGGATTCTTATATATACATTCGATGATTTATTTTTAATAGCATTAATAACAACACACATATTCGGTTATGCCTACCAGCTTACATTCTATAAAATGCGTGTGCTAACACTAATCTGCTAACGTCAACACTGTCATAGTAATAAATATGACCTCGAAAGTGATAATTTACATAATAGTAGTGAATAAAAATACCTACTTGTCGTTAGGAAACACACGAACTCTTTATCTACAAAGTTCTTGATTTCGCATACCTTCCTAATTAAAATTTTCTTGAAATAAATTGAAAATTGATAAAATTAGCTAAGGCCCTCTAAATTTAATTTAAGCAAATACAAAACATAACCAATGACACCATTACATTCAAACTGAGTAAATTCAAAACCTTCAAAATTAAAGAAAAGGCATTCATTCTGAGCTCTTGAAAGAAAATACTTGAATGTTCTTACATATCTTTTAATTTTTTCTGTAGATAAACAGCAATAACTTTCAACGTCAGCGACAGTACTATACCAACGTGGAAGGTTGTTCAGCAACTATCCATTTCAACATACCATTTTTGCATTACAAATTTATAGTTCCGAAAACATATTACTTCTCTGTTAAAATTAAACGCTTTAATTTAATCAAATTCATCCAGACTAACAAGATTATTTGTCACTTTGACTATGCATTCGGAAAATTACTGTGACTGGTACCATGACCACACGTTCAATTAGATATTCACAGTCATCGCTCTGTCTTCTCTCTCCTCTCGAAACCAACCATTACAAAAAACGCTCAATACTCAAAAAGACCCTCAAGAGGTTTTATAGTTCTTTGGTGGACATTCTCACACGTTACAGTACTTTCAAGATAACTCATGAAAGAAATACGAGTTTTTAAATTTATTTTTTATTTGCGGGTCATTTCTTGTGTGCGAATACAAACGGAGACAAACCATAACAAACTTTTCTGTCATAGGATTGCTTAATAATTCAAGATACATTCCAACAATAACTGTTACAACTGTTTCAATTTCCAAAGTGCATGCATATTCTTCAATTTTGGCCGATAACGTACCCTGATCATTCACAGAACGACGATCCAAAACACTGGCGCTACCCAGAACCGAATGATTGGCATCTAAATGTTTGTTTCTTCTTTGTAGTTCTTTCGCAGCTTTTGGAACGCAGGTAAACAGAACGTTACAACGCCGAGACCAGACAAGGTCACGCACATAAAATTTAATGTGCAGTAAAGTGTCTGAAGGTCAAGTTCGTATGTAAGTTTAAGCCTTGTTTACCATGAGATTAAACTGTTCATTGATTACGGCTCGCTGGAAAGCAATGAACATGCGTGGAGTTGAAACAAATGTTTAATTCAAGCAGTTTTATTTTAAGGTGAATTTGACATAAATATTTAACTTCTGTTAAATAAAGACAGTAATTAAGTTACCCATTACAGTCTAGCCTTTTGTGAATTTTACAGTTGGAAAATACAGAAACTTTTCAATTATATTATTTACTTTCTGGTCAATTAGTAGCGATTTTACAGAGATTTTGTATAAAAAATCCAATGCGAAAAGATGAGCATTCAAATTCCAACAGTACGCACAGGCAACTAACCATCCACACTCATGATTCGGCCATCTCAGAATTTCCAGCAAATACATTTTTGGCATCATCTTTCGACGCACGCCCCGTCACGACGATTTTGTAAAATCTGAAACTTGCAATTTATGTAGCCTGATTTTCTAACCATACTCCTGTCAATTATGCGTTTTATTTATTGTCAAAAGCTGTAATAAAAGGTACGCAAGGTGTGCGGGAGAAGAAATATAATATTAGCAAGTTCTCTCAAGGCTCACAATCACCACCCTTCTATTTTACTACATATAATTTAATTATAAACTGACATCAACGGGCATGGCTGGAAACATTTGGAAATTAGCAAATTTCTAACCCTATTAATATAAATATATTCGCATCAGCAAACGAACAATATAATTTTTTTTACAGTATTGTTAACAAAATAACTATCTCCATCTCCCCTACTATTGCTGCAAGTAGTAACAAAAGAAGGATTAAGAAAACATGCGCAAAATGAAGTAACATGTATGTCCTGAAGAAAGAGGTCTTCAATTGATCAAAGGATCAAAAGCACCTAATAAAAAATCCGATCGAGCAATGTATGGTGACAAAGCTTATGAAAATATTCTCCAACCACTAAAAAAAATTCGGCTTGCTGTCAAATAGAAATCTTATGAGCAGACAGTGTTTGTTTCTCAAACGATAATACTTTTTAAGAAGTTACTTCAAGTGTGTAATCAGATGTATGTGTAACAACGCACTATCAGATATTTTAGTTTGACAACCTCAACTGCCACACTATTGCTGACTAGAGGAAATGATTTACTATCTTTAGCTGTCTTGTCCCAACTCTCCCCAACCCCTCCCCCAGCCCCTTAAAGTTGGCAACATTTCGTGCCCAGAGCTCTCGTTGTGGAAGGCGATAAAGCACGACACAGTTCGCCAAAACCTTGGAAAGCTTCTCAGAGGGTGGGGGTTAACAGAAGCGAATCGGAGACTGTTTTTACTACAACTTTTTTTTTGCACAGACCAAGCGCGCATCGCGTGACGGTTACCGTGCTCGCATACGCGTGCTTTGAACGCGCTGGGCCGTGATGGCGACGAAACTCTCAGTTGCGACCGCTCTTCGACGCATCCAATGACGCATTGCGGGAAAATGTTCGCTCTCGCGTAAAAAGTCTAGAAATGATGTTAATAGTTGTTAAGAGGTTTTGCCTTGCTGGCCAACTCATTTCTAGTAAATATTTCTGATTTAATGAAAGGAATTTATTAAAATTAATGAAAGTTTGTGTCCTAAAACGGCGCTAACAAATACGTAAATAATGATGTGCTTTATAAACTATATAAATAAATATAATTTATTATTATTGTTTTTGCTAATAGTAACTATAATACTCTTAATTAGCTATGTTAATCCAAATGGAACAACTACTACTGGATACCATTTTCTCTTCATTGTGATGCTCCCATTATTCTCCTTCAAATACTCATTCTGTTACGTTCAAAATAAACAATACGTGATGCTATTATAAACGAGTAATTTAATGCGTGCATCTCCGTTCTTGTGTAATTTTATAGCATGATTCTTTTCAATTTGTCTCGCTGTTTCAGATGAAAATCCATCGTTCACTAACTTCATTGAGATATTTCAGAGAAGTATATTATCACCGGGGTTTACACCTGTAGTAATAACTCTTTTGATAACCGTAAATTAATACAGAAGAGAATGTGAAAACATCCTCTCATAACTCATATCCACAAAACTTGCAGCGACAGGGTTTCGAAAGGCTTATGCGGCAAATGTGCGGTTGCGGAACTTTGCGAAACTCCTTCGTGTCGACAGCGTTGCAACACCAACACTATGCAGGCAGGGGTGGGGCAAGCACGTTCCAAACTCTGAAAATGCAATATTATTGCGCCTACATTCTCATGCCACCACGGAGCACTCGGGGCATCCCTGTTATGCAGACGCCGTTAAGATGTGTGTTAGGCATCGCCCATATTTCTTGTTAATCAATTATGGATCTCTAGTACAAGCTTACAGTACATGAGTTAGCAAAGGACGCGAGTGACAAGAAGGCAAACAAAGCTACTTTCGAGGTTGAGGGGGTTGTGTAAAAGAGGCGAATAAAAGATAATACCGTTTGGGGGAAAGCATCACATCAAATTTGATACTTAGGTGTCAGCATTCTATACCTGAGTGGTAGTTAATAAATCAGAAAATGAAATCTAATGCACAACATTACAGTTGTTGAACTTTAATCACTCTAATATGAATGGAAAATAATTTTTATTAATAGTAAAATAAGAGCTATCCAGAAATTCGAGTAATTGCGATTAGTTACAATTTTTCGCTGTATTACAACAGTATCTTGACAGCACATCACTTCTTCATACTATAGAACTTTTAGTTAGACATTCCAATTTCAGCAAAAACCTGTATTAAAAATGTTTAAAAAAATCATCTAATTCTTGAATTGCAAAGAGTAAACTTTGATTTCTTACAACGCCAAAAGACAGTTACAATTTATCTGGAACATAGCATGCCGTCATGGGTGAGTGAATAAAAAAGGGAGTGAGTATTAATCCAGGTGCGTTGGATATAGAGGTCAAAACTCTCACAAGTATAGTGTATGCTACACCCCGAAAGGGGCGGTGTTCCTACCCTCTTGGAACTTCACCCGGTGACCTACAATTCGAATTGCGAGTTTCTTCTTTACATGTATATTCCCTAGCGGGGCACCGCACAATTTGTAAACTCTAAGCCATGTACATATATATAGTGTGTATGTGTGTGTGTGTGCGCGCGCGTGCGTGCGTGCGTGCGTGTGTGTGTGTGAATAATGATCCGTGGTTCGTGGCCCGTTTGTTCGGATACTGCTCCACCATTCGGATCGGTACTGAGCGAATAAACCTCGGTAAACTCCCCATCACAAGAGCCGTCTAATATAATCCACATTTAGCATTTGAATTCGACCTACCTATGTTACTAATATCGAAAGTCCATTATCGTCGAGGCTCGCACCCAGAGCCTTCTCGGTCAACGATGCTGTGAAGACACCGATGTTTCCTCTGAACTACCGCAGCCGGCTGCCGTCTTCGATTACTCGGTGCATTCCGATACTTTTTGCCTATTGTTTGTTTATTTGCTGGTTGATTTGTTTTGATCGTCCGTGCGGCAGACGCCGCTCGTGAGCAACGACCCGTGCGGGCCACACGCTTCGATGGGAGAGAGACAAAGTGAAAAGAGTCGCTTGAGCAGGTAACTCAGCTCGTTCTCCTGCTCAAATTCAATGAACACGTCCGCGATCGAGCAGAACGCAAGGCAGAAATCAAAGCTTCATCGAAACTTGTTAGTTTCCATTACAACCGATTCGTAATGAATACTTATGAGAAAGTATCGTAAATTATCAATAATTTTATTTATGGTTTCCTGAATTCAGTTATCATTAATTGCCCATTTTATTATAATTCGCAATTTTCTTTTTACAAAAATAACTTTTTCGTATTCAACGCCTCGTTGGACTAAATCTATTAACGCAATGTAGTATGTCAAATGTATTTCTCTCTGACAACTGAGAAAAATCAGTATGGCTAACCATCAATCGATACGGTACATCTGGCAACATGGAATTGTAACCCTTCAAAAACGTTCTCATTTAGTACGTTTTCACAGAGTTTTGTAAATTAAAACATAGAATAAGGCAGGCACGCGAATTCTTTAATGTTTAGGTCTATCGGATTCTTGCCTGCTCTCAAAATAGATTTATGACAAAGTTCTAAAGAAACCAGTCAGCATCAAACTTAGGATACGATAGAATATTGTCAAAAGTCACCGTACAAAAGGTGTTAGGCAAAAGTAAGACCTGACTTCGTAAGTTACTAGAAAATCCGGGAGTCGCGCATTTGTGATGTTACTGACAAACCTTTCACGCAACCCTATTCTCCGAGAAAGTGATATTTAAATTCTGGTGCTCGTGAGAAATGTTTGCTGTCAGTAGATTGATATGAAAACGCAATATATACATGACCGCCTTTCAATATGCTACTGCACTCCATGCGGCTGCTGATTCGAACGACGTGTCAGCATTACATGGAAGCGACACCTTTTTAAAAGAAAGATAAAGAAAAAGAAAGAAAGAAAAGAAAAAAACAATTATATCCACAAATATGTAGAAACATTCTCAATATTTCAAATTAACTGCTCAGCAACCAGTTGGCTGGTCAGTATTATCATAAAAAACCGTAATTCATATGGATATGAGTCAAGTCCTTAAAAGTTTTAATATATTTCAACAGTCAGTGCCTGACTTTGACTTACGTGCACCCTAGGCTGTCAAAAGATTTAGCACCCTTTTAATTCCCTCTTTTAACATTAAAGCTATTCATATATTGAATGAAAAAATGTTGTAAGATATTTGTAACAGACGCAAATATTGTGTACGTATGAATAATTGATTATACGTATGGGTTTAAATAATTCTCACACAAAAGTTCTCCTTCTCACTCTCATTCACAAGTTCTCCTTATGAAATTTTGAATCCGCTGAAATTCGTCCGCCCACAAAAATTGCGCGCCCCAGATTGCAGCCTACTCAGCCTGTTCGGTAAGCTGGCACTGCCGACAGTTCTGTTTTCCGTACATGTAAGGGGTCTTTACACAATCGGAGTTCGTGTCAGTTTTACCTGTATGTGTTGCGCATGTTATTCTATCTCTGCGGTGACCGATTGCACCTACCATATTCCCGGCCTCACCGGGGCTTACCTTAGTCCGAGCGAGTTCGTGTCACTACATACGCTGTAATGGTTTAACAAACTTATACCCGCAAGAGCATTCAGCACACAGAATTTCAGGAAAGAATTTTACGAGAACTTATAATCTGAAAGAATTCAGAATCCGTCGCGTTCCGTTAATGTAATTTAATCTTCGGGCTCATGTTTGTTTGAGGGAGCAAAACTATCCGTCTCACAAAATTCGTGTCCCCACAAAAACCATGGGTTGCCTCCATACCAGTGTCGCTTCGGAACGTACATAGTTTGAAGGGCATAGGCATAATTTCCGAGTTAAAGGTGAGTATAATGTGAATGGCAGTACTTATTTTGTATGTCATAATTAGGTAAAGGATTTTGAGGTGCAAATTATTGTAGTAAAAGGTGAAACAAATGTTTTGAAAATACATACAAAAGGGTGCCGTTGAAACAAATGTTTTAAGGTTTAAATCAGTTACATGTACATAGTTTCTAGAATATACGTATCATTTTGTACGTACTTTATTTTCTTTATAGAGCCTGTAGGAGGTGATTCATAGTACTTTATCCAACACTGTAGTAAATATTGGCTGCTTTGGCTGCTTCACAGAGGCTAGACCAACTCCTGTGAAGTATCCTAAACCCTACGCCTATCCCTTATTCCTTCCCAATTCTGGTCGGTGGGTAGTGACGCAGGAGCGCATAGTAAGAGGCGCGTAAGCGGAGATGCTACCTGGCGGCCCTCTTAACAACTGACTGCGACGTGACGTGACATCACTTGAAAGGTAATGGAAGATTACTCCCGCGCAAGTTAATGAAGGATTTCTCCCCAGCGCAAAGCGCTCAACGCCCCTTAAGGGTTTTGGAGACGCGTTGCGTCAATTTGTAAGACGCAACAAATTTTAAAAAAATAGAAAACTGTTAAACAATTGTTATTACTGACTTAACTTATTTCCCCCGCGGATTGCATAGTAGAACGTACTTTGCAAGCGCGTCAAACTACGCCCGCACGAGCACTTGTACACGTGGGAACCTCGGTGCTCTTGCGGGCAGAGGCAACTGCCCCTACTCCCCTCCGCTTACCCCTCCAAATCCACAAGTGCTGCTAGTGCTCTTTTAGTATTGACTGCGTCACCATGGCAAGAGTAAACATTTTCCTCAGGCCACAGAGAAGTGGATTTCTGCACACCCACTTAAATGTCCCGATTTGCATATCTGGGCAGCACTTTAAATTCAATCGAAAAGGGTTAAACTGTTGCAGCAACACTGTTATATTGAATTTTGACTTTACAACTGGAGATTGATCATTGTTACTAGGAAATAAATTACTGGTGGTTTAGGTAAAAGATACTAATATTTATTAAATTTGTTGACTTCTTATTAAATGAGATTTTAAAAAGCTGTTCAAGAATAGAAAAAGTTCATTTTCTTGCCCAATCGTTTAAAAACTCAGAAACAACTGGTGAAAAAGGTGCTCAAGCATAAAAAAGAGGGAAAAGGTGGCAAAATGTAGTAATATCAAGAGAAGGTGCTGCAAATTGTGTTTATTTCGCTTGATTCCATCCCCCCAAATACATAGTATTAAACTAACCGTATGAAAACAGTTACATTTTTGAAAAGGTACGGCTTAAAATCCTTTTCCTAGTCATAATATTCAAAATTCTATTTTTTTCGTCTTAGATTTGTTGAATGCAGGGTTAAGGAGTAATTCCCTACCAGCAGTAGCACACTCTCAGTAATTTGTCTCCAAGGATTTTTACAAGTGCAATGTATTATATGTATGTATGTAAACCCTTGAACATTGCTAGGAGAGAAGATAAAAATGAACAGAGACAAGAGAACGTTGAAAAAGCTGTGTAATATGAAAAACCAAGTTTGAGAGAGGTCGTTTTTAGCTATGTTTAAAAAAACAATGCTATAGAAATTGAGTGCAGAAGCATTCCGAAGTCCATGTCTTGAGAATTGGTGCGTTATATTGTGCTGATGTACCATAAGAAATATCGGGCATATCTAATATACATATTTCGGTACGTCACACAAGAGTTGAAAACCGTCATCTCTCCACGTGTTCAGGCCCCTTTAGCTCTGCAGCTAGAGCAGCTTCCTGGTCGCCCCCTCGCGGGAAGAAGATGAACGAACGGATGAGCGCGCGATGGGTGATGGGCGAAGAGCGGCGACGCGTGGCGGAGCAGCGGCGGTGGGGGCAACGGAGGCGGCGGTCGCGCAGCTGTCGCCCGCCGGTCAACGGCCTCTCCGCCGCTTCGCGCGCGCGCGCGCACACGCACGCACGCACGCACGCACGCGTCCTCACGCGCACCCTCTTCGGGCGCCCACGCGCGTGGCGCGTCACACTTCGAAGGCGGCGGTGGAGGCGGAGGCGGTGGCAATGAAGGCTGTGCGAGAGGCGGTGGCGGAAGGGGACAGGGGGCGAGGAGGGTAGGGTGGTGACAAAGGCGAAGGCGAAGGCGAAGGCGAAGGCGGAGGCGAAGGCGAAGGCGAAGGCGAAGGCGAAGGCGAAGGCGAAGGCGAAGGCGAAGGCAGCGGTGACGGTACACGTGACTGCAGATGACCATCCTTCCCATTGAAAGAGCGTCCTTAGACGAGAAACGTCTTTGATTTTCGTTTGAATGGAAAACGTGCGGTCAATTCCTAATTCCGCAGTGTAACGCAATATGAAGGGATAGATTAATACACAAGCAGTCTAAATAAGGGTTTAAAGCCTTGTCTAGAATATTGTTTTTCAACTGTAACCTATGTTAGCTCATGTATTCATAAAGGTAGTTGTTAACCATTTTACTAATTCAAAAATTAAAAATAATAATGCACTATTGAAAAAAGTGCCATACATTTTTACAATATTTCGGTTACATACGTTCAATATTTCAGTAATATTTAACAAAGCCCCTTTTTTGTTGTGCTTAGGTCTTCTAAAAATATTAATCCGGCTCCGGTAAAATTCAACGAAAACTCCTCATACAAAAGCCCCTTCTATTTTTGCTACAGTTCTACCCGCGTGCTTTTTTTGTGTAGCACAGGCACGTCAAACCGCGCCCGCCGGAGCCACCTACGCGCCAGTAGAACCATCAATTAATCTGCTGAAGTACATTCCCCAAGGTATCGCCAAATTTCCAATATCGCTACTAATTGGACATTAAAATCAGAATTTTACATTAATATTTCCAGCCTACAATTTGAAATTTGACCTGTGTATTATTTATTATGTTTTTAAGAGTTTTTCTTTGCTCTAGTAGAGGAACTAGGGAATTAATATAGCTTCATTTCGAATAATTCCAATTACTCCTCCAAAAGACTGTCAAGGACCAAGTATCCAGTGATGTGCCGTCATTTCGGAGTAATTTGTACATTCCTTTCTTTGAAATGCCGAGCCTATTGCTCAGGACAGAGTTCCCGTGTACCCTAGTAAGCTTGTTACCTTGCCCGCGACCTTGACAAGCCAGATGTATAGGAAGGTGGCTCAGGGTTTATCAGCTGATGTCACTGCAGTGCTTCTGACCGAGAGGTCCTGGGGTCGACTCCTGACAATGATAGGGTTTTTACATTACCTTGGCAGCTAGTAGGTGAAATTCAACCACTGTCTGGAGGAAAATTCTAGCAGCCGGTCGCTATGATCTGTAGTTTTCCGTCCTTTCTTCAAACAATATCAGGCGAATGCCGGAGCGTTACCCTAACGAACGAGCCATGGACCGCGCGCGATGTTTCCTTCATTTTCTTTGGCTACCCTCACTCCTTACTTACACAGACTTACATTCGCACGCACTACACTATACTTCTATTTATTTAGAGCTGCAGTTGGCAGGTCGTCAGCTGTTCCGGTGCCATCCAATCGGGAGCTTACACGTCACTACAGTTACGTCACTATGGTGACTTTTAACCTCCCGATTGGATGACACCGTAACAGCTGATTTACGTCAAGTGCAGTTATGAATTAATCCAAATATATCACACTTGTCGGGAGATCAGTCGTGATCTTGGAGCTTGTCCCGGCTGGGGTGGTGCACCGTCGGTGGGAGATATCTGGTTGGGAAAAATCCCGGCAAGTCGATGTAGCTCGACTCCGGATCTTGCCATCCAGTGAGGGAAGATCACAGCCACCTTTCGCGGAAATCATGAACTACACTTACGGGACTAATTACCATGGCAGTTGATGCGCCCGGAATCACTAATCAATCAATCAACCGAACTGTTATATTTTGTATACATCGACAAAAATCATATAAGATTTTAAAATGATTATGAGTAAGCCAATGATCTACCTCCGACAAAAATAAAATAAGATTTTAAAATGATTATGAGTAGGCCAATGATCTACCTCGACAAAGGAGCGCTAGAAGTGAAAGACCATGTCTAAATCCAACACAATGAACGTTCACTAGATTATTCAATTTCTCACCAACGTGAGAAGTGCCAATGAAGAAAGTAGCAAGATGACGTGCTAGCTAATTTGATTGAAGTAGTGAAGCAAAAGTGTGAAATTTGACAGTGACATAGCGAACAGTGTTACTTGTTTTGTATGTAAATAGTGTTTACATTTTCTTAAGTTGTGTGAAAATAGCATCTGTATAAGGAAGTTCCCAAATTGAGTGCTAGTAAATTCTACCTCTGTATAACAATGCGATAACCGGAAGCCCTTGCCCTCTACGGGATTGTAACTGGCAAAAATAATAATAATAATAATAATAATAATAATAATAATAATAATAATATTAGAAAGAACCATCTTTCTACAATAATAATAATAAATTATTATAACAATGAAAATAATAACAATAATTGTAATAATAGTAATGGGTTTGCCTGGCTGCAGGAGAACGCCCGGAATTTTTCCCACGAAAAGATTATACATAGTGACGGCTTCATTTTGTTTTGCAAACATCCTACCAGCTCTGAAAGAAGAAACTATTAGTAAGAGTTCAGAAAGATTTTAATAATAAAAATCCTAAAATGTGAAGCAATAACTCTATATCTAATCAAAGATATTGAAAAAACCAAACACTCTTCGTTGAGTACCCCGTCCCCCCTGTCTCCCATTGTAACGCGAGTTTGGAGTGGAGAAATTGTGTTTGCGAGGTTATCGAAGAGGTCTTGCATTTCCGTTGTATCTCATCTACAATAGCTCCATCATTTATAAATTCATCCAAACTATCATCAATTAATTTCAGCCATTATATTATAGTTTCCATATCAATGCATTTTGAAATTCCCTGTATTAGATTAAATGACATTCTGACTGGGGGCAGATTGTCTTTATGTGGAGAAACATCGGAATCAACACTATAACAGACACTTGGTACACGTTTGTTTCCTCATTAAATTAACTGGTAGCAACACAGGCATTACGAGGTGTAACGACTTACACATATACCTCTGACTTCAGAAATAAATGGAAAGTTGAGAAATGAATTAATCTACTTTCAGAAACAACAACTTCCTTAAAACTTCATTTCGTTTTCAAATATTTTTTTCTGACCTACTCCTTTGAGAACTGTTCTGTTGACGACCACGGCCCTTATGTTCGTAAAGACATTCATATGTAATGAGCGAGATGTAAATTTTGAATCCTGCGCATGCGATTAAATTAGCGATTGTATTATAATTTTTTTTAAATCGGTGATCTAAAAAATGACAAACTGGCATCCGTAGCAACGTCCGTGCTGTCTGAAGAGACCACGAGTGCGCAGAGCGGGGCAATTGATTGCGTGCAGTGCAACGCAGTGATATACATTGCAGTCGGCGCTGCGCAGTGCGGCGTGGTGCCGTGCAGTCGGGAACGAGGCGGAGTGGGATGGCGCGAGGAGAAGCGGAGAGGAACGGGGTGGAGTGGGGAGGCACGAAGAGGAATGGGGAGAACGAGGCGGAGCGGAGAAGAGGGCAACGGAACGGCGCGGGACGGAGCGGAGCCGTGAGGACCGGGGAGGAGCGGGGAAGAGCTCTGAGGAGCGGGCAAGAGCGGGAAGGAACGGGAAGGAGGGGGAGGAGGGGAATGGAGCGCAAAAGAGCGAGAAGGAGGGGAGAGGAGCGAGAAGGCGAAATAGATAGGGGTGGTGTGGGTGAGGGGAAAAGGCATACTATGAATATTTTCAATGTGGTTCAGGTATTGGTGTGAGTATATACGTGTTGGTGTATGTGTGTGTGTACGTGCGTGCGCACCCGCGAGGCCGAGTAGGTGCGAAGGTAGGCGAGTAGGTGTGTGTGTGTATGTGTGTATGTGTGTGTGTATGTGTGTATGTGTGTGTGGGGGGGTGAGTGGGCAGGCGAGCGAGCGGACGAGTAGATGAATACACGAGGGAGTAGGTGAAGAGGCTAGTTATCGGACGAGGAGATGCGTAGGTGAGCGGGCGGGCGAGTAGGTGCGGAGGCGCGAATACACGCGAGTAGGTAAGTAGGCGAGCGGGCGGGCGGTTAGGTGCAGAGGCGCAAGCACACGTGAGTAGGCGAGCGGGCGTGTAGACTGGGGCCCGGAGGCGAGAGAGCGAGTAGACCGCGCGGAGGGAGGGGTTGGCGAAGGAGGGAGGGAGCTGGCGCGCGGGCTCCGGCGCGGAGGCAGCGGGGGCGGCGGAATCAATTGAGGGCCGCGCGTCGACCCCGGGCGCCGCCGGCGGCCGCGTGGCGCGGGGCAGACGCGGCGCCCACGCGCCCGGAAGGGCCACGCCGACAGGGGGAGTCGGCGAGTGCGCGACGGCAAGGGAGAGAGAAGGCAAGATGGAAAGGCCGGTGGCGAGGGAGTGAGACAAGGGCGAGAGAGAGAGAGAGAGAGAGAGAGAGAGAGAGAGAGAGAAGGCGAGAAAGCGACTGGATGAGGGGGGAAGCGACGACAAAGGAGCGGGAAGGCAAGAGGAGGGTGACACCGGTGGCGAGAGAGTGAGAGGATTGGAAAGGAGGTGCGAGTGACGGGAAGAGGGCGAGAGAGCGACAGAGAGAGGGGGAGCGTGAGGACAAACAAACGAGAAAGCATGAGAATGAGGATGAGGCCAGTGACAAGAGAGTGAGAGTACGTAGGTGAAGGGGAGAGGGCGAGAAAGCGACAGGATGAGGGCGAAGCGACGACAAAGGAGCGGGAAGGCAAGAGAAGGGTGAGACCGGTGGTGAGAGAGTGAGAGGGCGCGAGTGACGGGGAGAGGGCGAGAGAGCGACACAGAGGGGGAGAGAGAGAGAGCGACGACAAAGGAGTAAGAGAGCAAAAGAATGACGATGAGGCCGGTGGCAAGCGAGTGAGAGTGAGGGGGCTGTTGTGAGGGACACAGGACGAGAGAGCGGCAGGATGAGGGGGAGAGTGCAAGGATAAAGGAGAGCGAGGATGAAGGAGGATGACGATGAGGCCGGTAAAGGGAGTGAGGGAAAGCGAGTGAGGGGGAAGAGCGAGAGCGAGGACATGTTGAAGGACGAGCGATGGGGCAAAACTAGGCGCTGTGGCCAGCTAGAAGTCAGCTGTGCGCTGGGTGAATCGTTTAGATAACCGGGTATAAGTTTTAGGTAACTTTTTGGTAATACTGCAAATATTAGAGTAACTTTGCTTATATGATAGGTCCTATTTGATATTGGACCGGCATCGTTCGTCATCGTATTGAACGTTATATATAATACTTAGCTTCTAGATACCTACTGCAATATTTTTCTTTTTGTTTTAAGAAAAATATTTGGTGACTATATACAGAATACGGTGTAAGAGTATAAGGAATTTGCAAATTTGCAAATAAAAAGCAAGAATATAGTAATATTAATTGAAATTGAAAAGTAAGGTAATGAGGATTTACAAGAGACCTAATAAGGCAACTATTTACAACGAAAAGACTTATAATAAACGTCAGTGAAAATAATTTTCCTGTTGTTTTACGTTGGACGTACGTTGAAGGGTAATTTGGTTAATAGTACATGAAATAGCATGAATTGACTAAAAGACGGACGGAAGTGCAGTTCTCCGGTTCAAGTTTTCGCTTGTGAAACGTTACATGGATTGTCTTTTTGCTACGTGCATAATCGCTACGTGCCATAAGACAAGGCAATTTCCTTGTTGTTTATCGATCATAGTCCCTCTTTTGACCATCTACTATCAAGAGAAAAAGTAAAATCGTTTGATACTAGATTAAATTCTTGGGATTTGAAAAGCTTTGAGTGCTTGATTTCGTATTAGTTTTTAATAATAATAATAATAATAATAATAATAATAATAATAATAATATAATAATAAATTTAAATGTTCAAATACTTCGATGTCTTCGATAGATTTGTCATTTGAAAGTATACTATTTTCAAAGGATAATTTATATACCTCCCGTTCTGTTGTAATCAGTCACGTTTATTCCCTTTGTATGCTATTGAAATATAATATATCACATCATGACTCATTTGAACTTATTTTTCTGTAAAGAACATAAGATATGTTAACTCGTTTAATAAATAACACTACTTCGCGCTGTTGTTGACAATACGTTCTCCAAACTTTCTGACCAAAATTTCATAATAATAATAATAATAATAATAATAATAATAATAATAATAATAATAATAATAATAATAATAATAATAATAATAATAATAATATCAACTTATAGAATACAGAAATTGGCATTGGTCTTGATTGTGATCTTATAGAAATTTGAAAACCTGACCATCTGTTTCTTGATATCGTAAAAATCGTATTTCGTTTCGTAAAAATGGTTAATCGTTCCACATCTTGATTTTGCAACTGATAATTCACAAATATTAAATTATGCATGGTAGTGCTATGTCTTTTTTCAGGTTACAATAGCCCAAAATCTCTTGCCAAATGCGTATTAGATCCGAAACTTATAAATCTTCATTGTCTCAGTTGAGTGTGCAACGTGGATTGAAATATTATTTAAATTATACCGGTCTACTTATTGTAAGATGTTGTCTTTATGCTAAATACAATTCAAGCCATTCTTGTTCATTTTTTTCTGAAATAATAAATATGCTAAATATTTGTGTGAAGTAAGCTAAATATAATTCACAAATGTCGATTAATTGTTTTATAAAGAATTTTTCTTCAACATATTTAATTTAGTAATTTTTATTCCTGCACACAAAGACTTCAGTTATCTCTTACTATTTCTCCAGATAGTTCTGCCTTTGGCATTATGCCATTTTATGAAAGAAAATAAACTTTTCATTTTTTGAAGTTGTAATGCCTGTTTTCTAAGTAAATTTAACTATTACTGATTGAATTCGTCTTTGTATGAGAAATATACTGTAGTTATTCAGCGGATACAACAAACTTATTTTTAATTTAAATTTTATGTAATTAATCAATCTGACATACATTTGATTGCCTATCATCGACACTTTTTTCTAACAATACGTAGCAGTAATATTTACAATCTGATAGTTATTACTTGGCAGTTTCTCATTAATTACAGATATATGACGTTCAGGTTGTGTTTACCGTTAAGAAAAACTCGCATTCCTTCCCATTATTCTGGATATGGAACAAGGATAATGAAAATTAACTACTATTTTGACAGTTCAAATTACTGTCAATGAACGGAAGTTATTTACTTCTGAATTTCATTTTTAAATTAAGTTTTTAAATGTATTAAAAAGATATAACCATGTTAAGTAAGAACCGAGAGTAAGATTTTGAGCTGGGTGAACCGTACCAATGCCTAAGCACCAAATTATATAATATGTTAATGAACAATTGACATGTATTATCTTTTTATTATTATTATTAAAATTATTAATGTATGCATTGTATTTCGTTTATTCGATTTTAGAATTTTATTACAATATTATTTGTGACTCCAGTTTCTGGAATATGCGGAGAGATCTGCGATGTTTTCTATGCGGTAATATAAAGAAAGTATATGCGGTAATATAAAGTAAGTCCATAGAAATGATGTGAAAGGAGTTTTAGTGGTGAAAATAATTCGAAAAAATAAAGAAGTGCATGATCTTAATAGAAATGTTTAATGTAAATATAATAAAAAGAAGCATTTCGGACCAAATGATTGATTTGACATGATTCTACTGTCAAATAAGAAAAATCTCCAGTTGGAAAGGGAATACAATGCAAATGTTTACAAATATATTTTTCCTTTTGAACATTATTCTATTACCTTCTGTTTTCATATTACGCATTTAATTTTGAAGACCATCGTTATAAATTTTTCAATTGGTGACTAATATTTTAAAACAAGAGCTAAAGTTTTGGAAACTACGTTCTTTAAGATCTGCGGATACATTCAAAAATACAAGGCAAAATCTACAGAGCATTATCATTCAACCTGCAAGGTACATGCTGATTACCCGCTATCAGCTCTTCACAGATATCTAATACATGTGGGTGCCACGTGCCACGTTGGGATTTGTCTGTTGATTAAGGTTTGATACTCTTTGCGCTTGTGCATCCCACTAGTAGGGTAGTCCGGTTATATCTTGTCGTAAGTGACTTTGCCTTTTTGTTATGCTCTGAAACGAATGTCTTTTTATGTCGAAGGTGCTCAGTTGGCGTAGAATTATTTCGGAATTCGTCCTTCACTCTACAGGTGACTCTTAGCATACGACTAGCCGTTTTCGCTAGAAGAGTTCCCAAAGAAGCACAACAACACGTGTTCGTGTAAAAAGAATGTGCAATTGCGGGTTCGTAGACGTTCAGTTCCGTTTCATTCATTATCAGAACTGTCGTGCCGAACCGTCAAGGGTTTCCGGCGTAGATGGTTAACTCCCGTGAATTGCAGAACCCCCCGCGCCGTGGCGTGCTGGCCGGGCCGGATAACAGTCCGCGGACATAGCAGGTCACGGCATCGCGGAATCGCGGCCGGCAGCGGCGGCGTGGGGGCGTGCGCGGGAGGGGGTGGGGGCGGCAGCGTGCCCGGCGAGAGCACTGCCCGGCGGCGGCGGTCGTAGTTCGCGGGGGCGGCACGAGGGCCGGGGGGGCAGGGCGCGAGAGGGCGTTGCGGCGTCAACAAGACGCCGCGGGCCGACCGACCCACCCGTCATGCGTCGTGCATGGCATGCGGACGTGCGCATCCCTGTCAACCTCCACACTCGCAAACAACGCACGCGCACGCGTGTGCGTGATTGTTCTGCACCTCACACGTCATCGACGGGAGAACGGGGTGGGCTTACCTGCGTAAACAGCTTGTTGTACCCTTGCTGGCTGTACTGGTTGTAGCCTATCATGTTACGACATGTCCCTGACTCCCGCTTCTGCACCATGTAGTCGGCCGTTTTTGACACTTTGCACGTCAGAAAAACGAGCTCACGATGGAGCCGGCGGGACGCTGGACGGCGTCGGGGGCGCAGGCAGCGGCGACGGCTGCGGGGGCGGCAGCGGCTGCGTCGGCGGCGGCGGCGGCGACGGAGCGTAGCGGCGGAGCATGGCCCACACGCACGACGGTCAGCGGCGGCCGCGGGCAGCCATGGCTGGACGAGGGGACGGCACTGGACGACGCGCGGGGCGGACGCAGGGGAAGCACTGGCACACGCGGGGCGGAGCAGCGCTGCGACGAGCTGCGGAGCTGGAGGAGGCGGCGGCGGCGGCGGCGGCGGAGTCGGCGTCGGGCTGGCGCGAGTCGGGCGGCGCGCGGGCGTCTGTGTGTGTATACGTCCTCGTCCTGCCGTCGTCGCTGGGACCCCGTGGAGCATCCGGTGGGACGCGCGGCGCGGGCCGGGGGGGGGGCAGAGCGGAGGGAGCGGGCGGCGGCGGCGGCGGCGGCGGCGGCGGCGGCGGCGGCGGCGGCGGCGGCGGCGGCGGCGGCGCGGCAGTACCGCGCACGCGCCGTTATCGATTGAGATTTTCGGGGCAACCGCGTCCATTTTCCTACTGAGGTGGGGGGGTGCGTTGCGTCGCGTAGCGCCGCGCAAGCGAAGCCGTCCGGCCGCCGCCGCCGCCGGCGTGTCACCCCCCCCCCCACGTCCCTCGTGACGGCCTGTGTCCCTTCACTTTCACCCCCTGCCTCGTGTCCCTCCCACTCGCCACCACGCTGCAGTCGGGGCTCCCCGACCTTGTTTACAGCGGTGATAACGCTCCATCTGCATTTTTGCTCCACGCCACGCCGCCTCGCCCTGGTTTGCTGCCTAGCCCCCTGCTCGCCCCGCCGCCCCTCGGCGCGGTCCGCGTGACCTCCTGACACGGTGGCGTGGCGTGGCGGGGTGTGGCGTGGTGGCGTGGTCGGGGATTCGCCGCCACGCGGTGTGGCGCGCCACGCAGTGGTTGCGAAGGGGCAGGAAGAGACTGTCAGTTGCGGGGTGGTGTAGGGAGTGGTGGGCAGAGACTGTCAGTTGCCGGGTGGTGGGGGGAGTGGTGGGGAGAGACGGACAGTGGCGGGGTAGTGCGGGGGACGGTGGGGAGAGACTGTAAGTGGCGGGGCGGTGCGGGGAGTGGCGAGGAGACGAGAAGAGAGACAGAGATTGTGCAGTGTCGTGCCGCACGTGGAAGTACTCGCTGTACTTGATGTTCTTCTCGCAATCGTCGCCGTTTCCCCTCGGGATGCGACGAAACTTCCTGTGGTGGAGCAGGTACGCAATGTTGTTGTCGTCCCTTAATTCAGTCTCCCGGTTGAGTGGCCATTGTCAAGAACGCTTTGAGTTAATATACTCGTATGTCACTGAACGGATTTTGTGAAGTCTTGAGAAAGAAAAATTGTTCATTGTCATTTGTATTTCCTCATTCAATCCATTTCTACGTATATTTCTGCAAAGAATCAGCCATATTCTATAAAGCATCAAACTTTGAATTTTTCCGATCCACCTTCAGATAGAAGAGTACAAAAGTTATTCAAAATATTTATGTCTAGGCTATTATGCAAGGTGAGTCGTATAATGTTTGCATATATTTTAATATTTCAATGTGTGAAGATATTGCAATGCAGTTTGCACAGAACGTAAAGAGCGTGGAACTACTGTGGTATGTGTAGTATATTTTTATTATTTATATTTTTCGAGTTCGTTTTCTGAAGTGGAACTATACATATATTTATTTATCTAACGACAACTTCCATGAAATTCATTTTACTGAGTTTACTTTTCATTCATTTCATTTTTTTATGACTCGTAACTTACTGACTCGTCAAAGGTATAGCTGATAACAGTGCATGTTTATTGAAGGCCCTACTTTTCCTTGTCTGCCAACCGGACGGAAAACTCCATCGAAAATTTCATTGGATTCAAGTCTCGAAGCACTCGAGTACATCATCTAATTCGCGTCGCTAAGCTTATTACGAGTACTTGACTATCTTAAATTTAAGGCACCCAAAATAGATTATAAATAAACAATGTCGTATGAAAAACTGTTTCTTTCAGATAGTTAGATAAAGTGGAACAATCCACATTGCAAATCGTTGAAAATAAGTGAAAGATGCGAAACATTATGCGGTTCGTTCTGGAATTTTAGCAGGACCATCTTGGAACCTTTCCTCTTTGGGCAAATAGAATACAATAAATGTATATCCTGCAAATTCGAGGCTGAGGGAAGAAAAGTTTTCTATGCTTTCCATCAAACCGTTTGTTATTGCGAAAGGTTGAGATTTGGCGGATCTGGTAATAAATCTGGATTTGATATTGAAAACGTTGATTTATGATATGGGAAGCTAGTGATTGCACTAGTCTTTGTGATGTGTTTTAACTATCTCATATGTTATAGTAGAACACGATGAAGATACGGATCTCTAAATACTTTGTTATTATTATTATTATTATTATTATTATTATTATTATTATTATTATTATTATTATTATTATTATTATTATTATTATTATTATTATTATCATCATCATCATCATCATCATCATCATCATCATCATCATCATCATATCATTATTATACTCCGATTTAAACATAGTTGCACTTCAAGGTCACGAGCTGAAAGGAGAGGGGAATACTGTTCTTCAATTGGGCGCTTTGTTAGGACTTAAGTTTTTGGTACTGGGGCCCCCGTTTGGATAACAATGTCCCTTCTATTTTCGGCTTCTGACCTTAAAGTGTATCTACGTTTAAATCGAAATATAAGTGTATAAGGTAATTGTATATTCTCCTGAACATCAAACCACGAGAGAAATATTACATTGGCATGCAATTTTGAGTCTCTTTCCAAGAATCTAATCTAATCTATATCTTCAACTTCAACTTCATTCTAGCGCTCTTCAGCTGTCTTTGGTATGAATCTATTTAAAACTGCCCCTTCAA
The DNA here is from genome assembly GCA_011170035.1 of Teleogryllus occipitalis. Taxonomy (NCBI): domain Eukaryota; kingdom Metazoa; phylum Arthropoda; class Insecta; order Orthoptera; family Gryllidae; genus Teleogryllus; species Teleogryllus occipitalis. Next base: position 90,918 of record BLKR01001528.1, on the reverse strand, counting down.
CACAACGAGAAATAGGGTCGTCAAGTGTTTATTTCCTCACTGGCCAGTCCTGACCAGTATTTGTTTCTCTCATAATGTGGTCCTGGTGAACTGAAAATATCTGACACGGTCGACTTCATAATTTTTATTTGATTAGTGTTCATTAGGTAATTCCTACTTGGAAAAGTTTTTTTTAGGTCATAGACGTTAGTTATCTCTAGACAGTGAGCAGAGAACAAAGAAGGTAGTATTTTATCTCCTTAATATATAAACTATAAGCTGAAACTCCTCTGCGCCGAATTTTCTGCCTGCAACGTTCCCACGGTTAAGAATTTTTTCGATAAACCGCTGAAGTATGTGCATGGGGAACACGCGGTAATGCGCATGTTAATTAAGTGGAAACGCTGCAGTACTGCAATGACTGCGAGTCAAAATAAACCGTATCTCTCTTTGAGGTAGACACTTCCAACATTTTGGGGTGACTAGACTACAGTATGTTGAATATTAATCGCTGAGGTTGAAGACCGAAGCCTACCCCAACAAAATTCACACGCTCAATTTTTTGAACTCCATCCCATGATGAAGCGCATTCCGCACAATTTTAATTTATCCATTTGCGTTACCAGTGAGTCAAAAAAATCTTGGTTGCCGTTGCCGTCGTTTCTTTTCTATCGCTTCTGCCGTACCTTACAAAAGGTTGCCGCTTGGCTCAGAATCCCTCCAGGCGCACCCGAAACATATTCTGACCCTCTTGCGGCAGCAAAACTGGCGAAATACATAATGTGTTGCTATTAACAATCCAAAGTTACAGATTATGACTTTTCATGTCCCGAGATTCCCCACTGAGACTACTTTCTGCGAGTATATTCAAAGAAAAAATGTTCCTCTCTGAAAAAATCTGTGAAAACATTACCACATTGTCCCCATTCACCGTGATTTGCATCTCTTCCTATAGGGCGCGTAAGATTCGAAAGAAAAATTTCGAGCATTTATGTCGAAGCTATGAGGTCGCCGCTGGCAAGCAGCGTAGGTTCGGCGACCGAAGGTTTTTCTGTGGCCTTCCGTGACATTCATAATATCCGCATGCTGTGTTTATATTGCACCTGCCTAGGTGACCGAGGTGGCCAACAGCGTGTTCTGACTCAACGCTTTGTTCCGAAGTTTCGCGAGTTCGAGTTCTGCCCTGGGCATGGTTGTTGTCTCTTGTGTCTCATGTATGTGTTGTCGCGGAGGGCCTCGCGTTCTTCTAACCTCTGCTCACCCGAGATCAGAGGAACCCGCAAGTGTGTTAGTGTCTAGTGTATGGTGGAATATGCGTCCCATCGAGACGTGAAGGGTAACTGGCTGTAGGCTGGATGAAAGCCCTGGGAAAAATGTTTATATTGCCTCGCAACACCAACTGAACTCGTCATAGGAAATCTCGTATACGGAAAGTGGCTTTGGAGTTTTATTGAGCGCCAATCTATGTTTTTGTTGATGTATACGGAGAAATTTAGAAATCCATTAGAATATTTTTCATATAACACGACACATAGATCTGTAAGAACATTAACTAAAATGAAGGAAAACTTTGTTGTACATGTTATAATGTTACATACTCTCTAACTACAATACAAGGTGTAAAAAAAGGTTTAATTGGATAAAAAACAAAAGTGTATAGTATTTCTCCACTTGTCACATAAGAACTGGTAAGATTCATGCACTACTTAAGCATCAACTAAAGAGGAATTGTTCATGTGTTTTGTACCTATGTTTTTTCTATTTTCTTTTTTTCGTTTTTATTATTTGATATTATAATGATGTCAATACTGAATGACGTTTACATTGGTGTAGTAAGTATATTAGCCATGAAATTGTGTTAATTTATTCATTTATTATTTTCTTTCGCAAACCTCAGATAGAGAGTGCATGTATAAGTGTGCATTCATAAGAATTTCACTTACAGATAATTTCTAAAACTCTCGTGCAATTACTTATCGATGATTGTAAGACATTATCGTTAATTAGGATGTATAAAACTATGATGATAAAACGATGGTGCGTTTGAAGGAAATAAGCTACTAGACTATTAAATAGTACACGCACACAGCGTCCTTAAGAAAAATTGGACGCAACACTGAGTCACAGAAAACATGCGATCATCAGCAATGACCTATCGTAAATAGCAGCCGCTGAATAAGAAATGAAGCGTCATATCGTTCTCGATGTAATTACCCAAGTTAAATTGTGCGCATTGCACTCGCCTATTGTTGCGTTCGTGTGCGCACAGGAGCCGTTGGAGCCCAATGGCAGCATGTTTTTTTCAACATTTAGTGCTAACTAATTGTTGTATTGCTAAATATTTACTACTAGCTCCAAAGCGCAAACCGTTGGTTGTATGAGCATTTTGTTTCGATAAGAAGCAAAACCATTAGACCTTGGCTGCATATGCCCCGTGAACTTCGGTGCGGACCAACCATCGTTTGCTTTAGACCGGCCTCTCCCTCCGACTTAACGACAGGCATACAGCTGCTAATCACTGTTTTAATGATTCGAACCGACACAAGTCATATGTATACCCTGGCCAGGAGTATAAAATGCCTTAGCGATCACTAAATCGACATCTGGCATTCAGGAATGAAAAAACTTGCCTTTATGTTTCTTTTAGGTTGTCTCTGTCTATTGAAGAAATACAATTTGCGATTTAGTGCAAAAAGGTGCAAATACGAAATGTTAGAAATATAACATAAATGTTAGAACGGGCACTAAGAGGGTTAAAACTGGACGTAACCAACGGCGGCTCCTTCTTAGGTTACACGGTTGCAAGACCCCCAGAAAATGAAAAAGATTTTATATTATCTTAGGAATATACATTCTCTTTTTATAACAATCCCCATTGAAGATATTGCAGCAATGTCGTTGTGCATGAAATAATTTTGAAACCAAAGAGCGTCCAACTGGCGCTCTCTCCGGTATCTGGTGCCTTGCCGGGAATTTCACCACGCTGTTGGCTGTATTAATGAGTTTATAGCGTTTACTCTTTGGCCCTTCGATTTAACACGGGGAACATACGACCTTTTGGTTGGGCAACCTGCTAGTGGTGCTGTCTAGCGCTGCGCGGCGACTGTGGGAATCCGAGAAGAATACCCATATTCTGTCTTCGTCGGACTCGCTACAACGTAATTTTATGATTTTCGCTTGTTATGAAAGTACACAAGTTCAGTCAATTATTGACGCTATTCAATGCATTGTTTATGATATTTGGAGAATTTTTTTCATTTGATATTAGGTTTGTTGATTCAAAACGTACATTTGCTGAGTTCTTTGTGTAAAGGTGGCCGTTCTGAATGGAAGTCCCTAACCGTCTCACGGAAGCCAGTGTGGCTGCAGCTGGCCACTGGTTTGCGATCGCTCTTGTGAATACGAATGGGTGTCGAATATCTCTCATTATTGCCAAATATACCAGGGCAGTAAAGTTTTCGTAATAAAATAATTTTGTGTGAAACATGAAGAAATAGTGCTTGTTGTGATGTGCTGGAGTCGAAATTAAGTGCCCAGTGGAAATCAAAGCCAGAACCACGTGCATAAAATTATGTAAGTACTGTTTCAATATTGAAACGCTCTCCGTTTCTGTCAAATTATTTCTGCAACCGGTTTCCGAATTTATATCATTTTTGGGTGCCATGGAAGTGTTGCGATTTTAAATTTCTCGCAAACACATCTAAAGGGAAATAATTATCCTACTAGCTCTGCCGGTTGGGTTCTTACGAAAATAATCATCGCCGGTACTTACTTTCTTCCTAGCAAACGATCATTCGATCCGCTCTCCATACGAAAGAAGCGAGGAATCTGAAATTTGTGTCTGGAAAGAAATTATTAAACTGTGGATTGCACAAGATGCTAAAGAAATGATAATCAGCTTTTCTTTTTCAGAATGAGAACGTTATAAGTTTATTTCTCGATTAATTCTTTTAAACATGCAATGTCACCCTGGTCATGACCGATTGTAAAAATTGTCTATATCGCTATTATTCTTACTATTTATATATCCATGCGCTCTTGGACGATGAGGCCAGGAAGAATCCACCGCTCCGAACAATCTTCTCTCTTGTATCTTGTTCTCGGTCCGCTGCCGGATCAATGTCCTCCTCAACTTATTCATTCTTTCACTTACTACTCCCGGTGCCAGAATTATTCAAAGTTCCGAATAGAATTACACACACAAAATATAAGTCCTCACTTCTCAATGATTTCCCGCAAAGTTCCACCAAGTCCCGCATCTATCATTTACAATAACCTCTCAGTACGATGTGCACGGCACGCGGTCTAAACCTCCTCTCTCCTATTACAAGAAGTTCAACCCTCTTTAACTTTCATACCTTGTCTCTTGTTTTACAAAACAAACTCGAGTTTCCTTGTACGTCATACCCCATTACCAGTTTACCACCAATCCTTATATCACAATCATCTGTCCGTTACTTGCCGCGCTCTGTTTATTTACTTCCGCTTCCCTGGTTGCTAAGGAACGTCCTGCCTGCATGCCTATGCCCTCAACATTCACACTTTTTATGATGAATTTAATAAATTTTTGTCCCCAATTCCCATTAAAATATTGTGTAATAGTCTGGTATGTCACAATATACTTTTATTTAACTTAGTTTTAATTGATTTGAATTGCGTACATTTTTATTATATAATTCGTATTTTGGAAATTACATTTCCGTTAGTGGATGGAGGTGCAACCTCCAGACTGTTGGGGTACCAGCCGTCACTGAACGTAACGCTGAGTCACACAAAACACGCAACCATCAGCAATGACCTATCGTAAATGTGAGCCGCTGAATAAGAAATAAAGCGTCATATCGTCCGCGATGTACTCGCATGGAAAGTCCCGGACCACGTCACGCGTCCCTTTCCGGGTCAACTGGCGTCGGGACGCAGCGCTTGCCTCGCCTGCCTCTTGCGCTCAATAATGCGAGACGAGGGGACTGTGCCGTCCGTGCCAGACTACACTGCGGTTTCTACGGAACTGCCTCTCAATTCCACTTAACACCCGTCACCACGGTGGCATTAAAGCACGTTTTACACGGCTTTCTCAGTCGTGTCACTAGGTGTCGCATGCTCGCGACCGTATCAAGCAGTGCTACAGATGTAGCGACTCCAGCGGCACGACTAAGAAAGTCGCGAAAAACCGTGCCATAATGCCACCGTAGTGAGGGGGCCTTGAGTGGAATTGGTTATAGGCAGCTCTGTAAAAACGGCAGTATAGCCCCAGTGGCTTCTAGTCTTTGTGGTAGATTGCCTAACCGACACTTGAATTTGGACTAGTGTGTTGTGTCAGGGATCCGAGAACGTTTGGACAACCTTACATTTGAAATTCTCTTTAATTAGAAAATTTTGAACGTGTAATGTTTGAAAATTTAAATAATGGTTCCCGGAAGGGACAATCTTCCATTATGAAAAACTACAACGTAGAAAATTGTACTACGTCTTGTTTACTTTCCAAGGATTCTGTGAATAGGTTAATCCTCTGCATTAGAAAAAAACGTAAAAACATATTTTTTTAAATTTAACATGAAGTTAAAAACTACTTAAAATTAAACTTTTAATTTAAATTTAACAATTTCATGTGACAGATCTGTTAGCATTTTTTCATAAAAGCAAGTACAGGATAATCTAAAAATTAAAACAAAGCTATTGAATTTCCTTTATTTTTACAGTTTAAAGACCTTGAAAAATCAACATTAAAATGAAATAATACACATTGGTTTTCTGTATCAACAGTGACAACACCTAACAGACGTGCGTCTTTAATTAAACAAGTTTAAAAATAAAATATCTTAAATATAAAGTTTTCTTACTGATTTACCAAAAAATAAAATATTGGTTTTTCAAAATTTCTCGTGTCTCCTTCTACAATAATTGCACTCCCACCTAGGATTCGCGTCCCCACAATTTGAGAACTTCTGCCCTGAAGGAAAACATAAGCCCGATTAATCGCACGCATGTACCAAGCCTGAAATAACTTTCTACTACAGACGACATATGCGCATCCATGAGTAATAGCCGGGCTTATCCCCTATTGGCCGTGCGTCCCAGAGTACGGTCTCCCGCCTCTCCATACTTTCCACCGGGAGAGGTGGCTCAGGGCATCAACTGATGTCACTGCAGTGCCTCTGGCCGAGAGATCCCAGAGTTCGAGTCCTCATTAGCCACTAAATAGCTAGATCGAAATCAGCCGCTGTCGGGAGAAGAATTCTAGCGGCCGGCTGCTCCAAATGGCAGTTTTATATGGTTTGTCCGATAAACACCAGGTGAATGCCGGAGCGGTACCTTAACAAACGGGCCACGGACCTCACGCGATCCTTCCTTCCTGTTCCTTATCCTTTTCTCTCTCCTACTTACATACACATTCACATACACTTCTACCACACTTGTCGGATCTTAGAGCTTGTTCTCGGTTGGAGGGCGTGCCTCGCTGGTGGGAGACCCCTGGTTGGGGAAAATCTCCGCAAGCCCGACGTCAGTCGGCTCCGGATCTCACCAGCCAGCAGAGGAAGATCCCTGCCAAATCCCACGATGAAAATATGTACTACACTTACGGAACTAGCGACTTGTGCAGTTGACGCGTACGGAATCACTAATCAATTAATCAATCAATCGGTACATGTCTCAAATAAATTGCGACTACAGTCGGTAAGTGCGCATCTACAAGCAATTCCCGACAATATAGGGGATATCCTTCTCCTCTATTGCTCATTCGTTCCACAGTACATACTGCTCCTCCCCTAGGCCTCGCGTGAGCACACACGCGTGCGCGCGCGCTCGCCGGCCTCTTCGCACGGCGCACAAAGCGGCGGTACAAAGGCAAGCGGTGGCGCGGCGCAAGACGCGTGCGCGCTCTTTGATTTCCTGCCTCGTTAGCGGTTTTTGCGCCGCGCGTCGGAGGGATCAAGGTGCCCTCGTCCCGAAAGCACCCGCCCGCACCCGCACCCATGCCCACGCCCGCTCCCGCTTTGCTGGCGCTGTTGGCCCGCGCAGTGGGTCGAAATAAATGAACGGCGTTCGCAAACGTCGGAAAAATTATTTATGTTTTATTCTTAAATGTGAGTGAAATTTAAACGCACAGTGATTGAATTGAGTCCTTATTTTACGTGGTGAGACTCAGGTCATAAGGCCTGTTCGTCCTTCTGACTTTGTAAATTTCGCTCCGCTCCTTTCACCAACTATGGGAGAAAGAAGATATTACTTGGGCGACGAAACAGGCAATCTGAATTTAGCTCAGAGTCTTCATATTTAGTCTTGAGGATATTTTAAATGCAGTAAATCTACTACATGGGACAACCGACTTTACTTCCCCTCCTAAAGAAGGCGTACGAAGGATTTTTTCGCCCTTCAAAATCCACGGCTTCGGTCGGCTTAGAACCCGCGAACTTGGGTATAACAGCCCGATTCGTCAACCGTTACACCATCGACACCGCTCAACTCCAACCTCCAGTTTATCTTCAATTTGGAATCTAAATGTTTCAGAAATTAAACTTTGAATTTTCCCCGTGGCTGTGTCTGTCCCTGCAGTGGAATGGAATGGGTAAAAGACGGTCGCAAAAGCAGAAAAAAGTTTTGTTTTTTATTCCTAAGGCCTGTGTCACACGAACGTTGTGCTGACGCGCGTCACTTAACGATGACGTTAGCTGCGACGATGCCTGTGCAGACCAGTCGCTTAACGCGCGTCGTGCATTAATGCTATCTCATGCGAAACGACACACGAGCGCTCTTAGCTACATTCGTTAGGCTCACAGCTCAAGCAAGACGCTCAAGCTGCAACATAAGCTAAGAAAACGGGCGTCTTGTAGCTTTCAACAAGGGACGTCCGGTAGGCGACGTATGTTGGCAACAACGAACGTCGACAAAAGCGCTCGTGTGCCGTTTCACATAAGACAGTGTTAATCTACGATGGTCGTTAAGTGACTCGTGTGTGCAAGCATCGACGCAGCAGACGTCATCAGAGTTAGATGACGCGCGTCCACGCTCGCTCGTTTGACAGAGGTCTAAATGTTAGTAGAAGTTCAACATTAAGTGATTATCTCCAATTTCGGTTGTAAATTTCATAGAAATTAAACAATGAATTTTCTCAATTCCTATTTGAAAAGCCTTTAGAACTTGGATTCTAATGTTTTTTAATCTATATTTTCAAATTTTCTAGGGTCTCCATCCTCGAATTTTCAGTAATTCTCGAATTTTCTGCCATCTTCATTCTCGCATTTTCTACTGTATCTATTTTCGATTCTTTTAAAATCGAAATCCTAAAATGGCTTGGAATATGACTTACGTCTGAATTCTCGACGACACACAATATTTCAATACAATATCAGAAGGAAATGCCTTCAGGATACATCGTAAGATCAGATAATTGTTAAAATCTCTTTGTATTCCCACTTAGCATTCACTAAAATTAAATAAGCATAACCCTTTCTTCTCAGAATGAACCAAAACTCGCAGAAGGCTTTAAACCATCATTTCTGCAGGAGATTTGCATCGTCGTGGCGCAAATACCTCAATTTCGTAATGCACAAACAATCCCTTAAAAACATTCGTTTCTTTTCTAACGTCCCTTGCCCTACTACTGCTACCGTCATCACCATTTCCGTTTCCGCCGCCACCACCGTTCGCACCGGCGGCCTTCGCCCCCCCCCCCCCGCCGCCTCTGCCCGGAGGCGCTTGTCGTCGGGAGGAGCGGGCGCGCGGAGAGAGAGATAATTGAGGGATAACGAACCGGAGGGCTTCATCGCCCCAGATTGCCTCCTATTTGCCACCGGGCAGTAGCTGACCGCTGCCGTCGCCGCCATCCCGGCGGCTGGAAGACGCCCGGTAAACAAGTCTGGGACGCTAGCGCTGCGTCCGCTACTCAGCATGCGGCGGCGCGGTGCACAGCTCGTAGCGAGAACACTTCTAAGAGTAGACACGTGTGGAATGCTCTGTACTGGGTAGGAAGAGGCGACGACCGAGACCAAAGCTGCAGGTCCAGAGGGAAGGTGCTAAACTGGAACCAGATATGGCGCAAGGCCACGCAGTTTCACAGCAAACCTGTAAAGGCGGGTGGCCCCTGCACAAGGGAACCATTATTCCACAAATCTCTGTCGCCGATCCGGTGACTGAGATCGCTAAGACAGTAATGTCGTAGTGATCTCTGACCAAAGGGTCGCGGGTTCGAGTCCGCCTCGGACATGGTTGTATTTGTGTTCGTTCTTTTACCCCTTACCATCATCATATCGTTTCATCTTCATAGTTAACTCTAGTAGTCGCCGCTAATGACCTAGAGGTTGATTTTTTCCCCTAGGGCTTTTATCCAGCCGACAGCCGGTTGCCCTTTACGTCCCGAAGGGACGCATATTCGACCATACACTAGACAAACACTTGCGGGCTCCTCTGATCTGGGGTCAGCAGATCGCGAGGCCCTTCGCGACAATACACACAAAGTCAAGGGACAAACAGCCATGCCCAAGGCGGGACTCGAACCCGCGACCCTTCGGACCGAAGCGCTGAGTCGGTACTCACTCTTAGCCACCTCGATCATCCAGGTCGGCACCTAGATGTTGATACGATCTTAAATAACAACGAAAGAACCCTGTCGCGAGGACGCAGTGTGTGTGGGAGGCTGCAAGATTGCGGGTATGAGTGCCGAGCTCGTGTTGAACAGCGCGTTCGGTAGTTAGAATATGCTAACGGAGAGCGAATGATTCGATAGTAATTGGTACGGCTCACATATTCTCGCACGTAAATAAACCGTATAAATACCAAACCCTGCTTTTCTGTGTTTTATGCAACCCACGACGTCACACTAGCAAGCTTATCAGTAGCGCTGTGATTTATATACAATTAAAACAGCAAAATATGCACACATATGTAAATATATTTGCTAATATATGGTATTAAAAAGGAAAATATGCAAAATAGTGTAATGTAAAGTGTAAGTGTAAAAATAAATAAAAAGTGTAATGTGGAAAATATGTTTACAGCAAAAAACAGATACAGAAATCATATAAATTGTTATAAGCGACAAACATTAAGTCGAGGGCTTAATTTCGAAGAACACTCATTTCTTAGGAAAATGGTGGAAATGTTTCGTTCAGTTAATATACATTTCACAAAATAAAAAAAATATAGGTATTGCAACAAAAATATGACTACCTCTCGATTATAATAAAATCTAGTGACCACATAGCACGTGGTGAGAGAACTGTCAGTGCCGCTTACACGCTGACGGAACTGTGACTGTTGGGCTTCTTTTCGCGGATGAGGGGTGAATGTGCAACAAAAATATGCAAATATGGCCCAAATATGCAAAAATAAGCAATTATGGTGACATGCTAAAATATGCAAAATAAAAATAGCTTAAATCGATTCTAAATGCCTCAAAAAGTATACAATTTGTTGAAACGGGATGTTTTAGTTAATAGAGAAAAAAATATGCAAATGCCCATAAATCACAGCTCTACTTATCAGCTAACGCAACCCGTTATGCAACCCGCACGACACATTTGTACAACATCACGTTGCATTTCGACCTCACTCGCTACACTTGACCGTGCCAGACGTTCAAGTATAACTTTCGACTTCAACCGCAGGTGGGATATCGTTGGAGTTTCAACCATGATTTGTGAGTGAGCTATTGCGCATCGCATCCGACTTCAGCCACTGAGCTTCAGGCAACAGTTTGCGTCACAATATTAGCAAGATTTTTAAATGCAGCTAGATATCAAAATTATCACCTTGTTACAAGTCATTGGAACAGGTACATAGAGCATTTTTTTAAATATTGCATGTTTTATTTCAGGTACACCTTCCTGTTATTTTTGGTTGATCGCCGATGAAAATTGTCACTTTATGCTACATTCAAAATATTTCTCAACACTTCTCACTCTCTATGTACAAGTAACATGGCGGTCAGGGTCTGGCATGGTATTTCAAAGGAAGTTCTCGTGTTGTGGTGTATGTGTGTGTAGTATGTGCTAGAATAGTACTAAGTGCTAAAGCATGCTATGGATAAGATAGTCTTGAAAGAAATTTTCCTAGCGGCTGTCTAAAAATTAAATTATTTAGTACAATGAAAGGAACGTAAATGGTCACCCGAAATTCTATATCTTTCAACTCATTGGCTAGGTTAAATAGTTACATATAAGGAGGTAAGTGTCATCTCTCTGGACGTTCATGCAAGGTCTGTTCACGATGTTAATGCTACAAAATATTACAAAGGAATAGGACGTGTTTGTGAACAAATGCGATGGTGAGAAAGTTACATATACAAAAATATTTTTCTTCTGTTAAATTGGAGACTGTGTGTAATGTTATCAAAAAGAACTGAAGCTCACACTAAATACGTACCGTTATCATACTCTTTCAAAAGGCTAATATCAGCGTTCTTAATTTTCTCATTTAAGATTATTCTAAAAATTAAACATTAAAGAAAGAAAAAATGTAGAAAAATACGGAAACCTTTAAATATACTCTTAAAAAAACAATTTGCAAATGAAGAGAGATATTTATTATTAAGTTTGCATTTATCCAAGCACGGGTATTCAAAAAAATACAGATGCTTGTAGTTAATGCGGAATATTCCTATTTCAAACGTCACATTAATCAGTCGCATCAAGAAATCACGATTGCAAGGTCTGAAATACGGTTGTTTTAGGCATGTTCTCGTTTGTGGACACACTAAATTTACCTCCGTACTTTGGTTATCTGCACACATTATTGTCGTGGAGATAACTCCGAAATTCGATTCCACTAATGTGTGGAATTCTTTCTCGACTCTCCCAACACCGACTAATTGCCTTTAAACATGCAATATGCGCCAGAGCTCGTGCAATCATTCATTCCAACGACAGCCTTCGATGTTCTGGCGCAAGAAATCCTTTTGGCTGAAGTCGTAAGCTTTTAGACGCTCAAAAATAGGAAATTCTTCTTAAACTTATATGTGGTGCACGAAAGTATTAACTCATAATCTGAGAAGCAAATTTAACTCATTAATGTGTATCTCTTCTTCTTATAAAAACACTTAAAAAAACTTCACAAGGTTCAATAAATTCATTGTCGATCATTAATGTGACGCTTCTGGGGGCTTCGATAATTTTAGGATTTTGTTTTCTATTACTTCATTGTAATATTATCAAATTCTAAAATTGTTTAACGAACTTCATGTAAAATTTAGGATTCGTCTAGTACTTGATTCAGTAATGTTGGCTTATTTTTGTTGTTTATTTATAATTTCATTTAGCATGTGTTAATCAGTGTCGTGTTAACGTCTAACAATATTATTAGTGGGATCCGAAACAGTAATTAGTTAGTAATTAACTACATGTTAACTTCATTCTGTTTGTATTTTCATTTCTCCCCGTCCCATAATTCCCTTTCATAATTCCCTCCATAAGAGATCATGTAGCATCAATACACTGTTTTCCTATTTCCCTCCTAACCAAGATACTCTCGATCCAGTATCGTTATGCAGTGTATATCGAGCTCTTTATCGAAGGCAATAACAAGCTGTAACGTATCACACTGGCAAAACTGGCTCAGGGTATCAACTGATGTCACTACAGTGTCTCTGACAGGGAGGTCCAAAGGTTCAAGTCCAGACTAGCAGGATTTTCGACACTAGCTTCATAGCTACATCAAATTCAGTCGCGGTCTGGAGGAGAATTTTAGGGGCCGGTTGCTCTCAACGGTAGTTTTCCGCGGTTTCTCCAATCAACACCAGGCGAATGCCGGAAATGTACCCTAACCAACGAGCCGTGGACCGGTCACAACCTTTCTTTCCTCTTCCTTAACCTATCTTCACTAGAAAATAAAAAGAAAAGAATTTGGCGTATCGAATATGAGAAACTGTGAAACGCATTTGGGCTTAGCCCGCCTCTCGGAGAGCAGACGCGACCTTGGACTGCGAACTGAAAGCCCGCGCCCCGTTGCTTGGTTGATTATTAGTGATTCCGGGCGCCTCGAGTGCTAAGGTCCTGTAAGTGTAGTGTATTTCCCCCTCGGAAGGTGGCGATGTTCTTCCCCCTTTGAATGGCGTCGGTCTATCGTCAGCTAGCTCGGTTTTCCCTCAACCAGATACCTCCCACCAGCGGGGAACCGCCCCAGCCGGGAGAAGTTCTAAGCTCCCGACCGGTCTCCCGGCATGTCTGGTGAGTTGTGTGTGTAAGTTAGGGGTATGGACATGACAAGAAAGGGGAAGAAAAGATCGCGCGCGGTCCGTGACGCTGTCTGGAGGAGAATTCTAGGGGCCGGCTGCTCTGATCGGTATTTTTTCGTAGTTTCTCCGCTCAACACCAGGTGAATGCCGAAGCAGTACCCTAACAAACGGGCCACGGATCGCGCGCGATCTTTCCTTTCTCTTCCTTGTCCTATCCTCTCCCCTTATACACACACACACTTACACTAACATGCACTACACTATCTCATATTCCGGGAGACCGGTCGGGAGCTTAGAGCTTGTCCCGACTGGGGCGGTGCCCCGCTGGTGGGAGAGTCCTGGTTAGGTGAAAATCCCACTAGCCGACGGTAGGTCGGCGCCGTATCTCGCCATCCAGCGGGGGAATATCACCGCCATCTCTCGAGAAAAAAGCATGCACTACACTAACGGGACTAATGACCAAAGCAGTTGACGCGCCCGGAAACACGAAAAAATCAATCAAAGGCTCTTCCGTTGCGGCGTCGCGCAGCGCATCCGCCTGGCGCAGAGAAGGACGCGGCCTCGGAGTGCAGAGCCCCGTTTCCGCTTCCGGGAGAGGTGGATGGGGTGGAGGTAGAGGTGGGGACGAGCGAAGGAGACGGGGCAAGAGGAGGAGTCGAATGGCAGGGGTGGTGATGTAGGGGTGGGGATGTGTGGGGGAGAGAAAGCAATACGTGGGTGTTTACTGGGGAGTGAGGAAGTTGCTTGAGTGTGGACGTTCGGAGAAGAGTGCGGGAGAGCGGGAAATGCTCGGACGCGGATGAAAGGACGTTAGACATTCGAGAGGGGATACAGGGGGTTTTATTGATTTATTAGTTCTCGGATGGGTCTACTGTTAAGGTTAATCCAATAAGTGTAATGCATGTTCTTTCTAGGGTGGTTGGTAGGCGGTGATCTCCCCCGTTGTATGGTGAGATCCTGCGCAGACTTTAACGTCAATTTGCGAGGTTTTCTCCTACAAGGTGTCACTCATTAATGGGGACACCGCTGCAGCCGGAGCAACCTCTAAGCTCCTGACTGATTTTCCAACATATGTGGTAGGTTAGTGCATGTAAGTGTGTTTATAGGTAATGAGGACAGGACAAAGAAGCGGAAGGAAAGATTGCGTGAAATTGCGTGCGGCTCGTGGTTCGTTTGTTAGAGTACTGTTCCGGCATTTGTCTGGTGTTGAGACGAGTAACCCCAGGCCACTACCCATCGTGGTCGCTATAATGTGGGATCCGGCGCCAACTAAATGTCGGCTAGCGATGTTTTACCCAACCAGGTATCTCCCATCAGCGAGGCACCACCGCAGCCGGCACAAGCTCAAAGTCCCCGATCGGTCCCTCGAAATGTGAGGTAGTGTAGTGCATGTTAGTGTCGGTGTAGAGGGTGACAATAGGACAAGAAGGAGGACGGAAAGATCGCGCCGTTTCCGTGGCCTTTTTGTTAAAGTACTTATCCGGCATTCGCCTGGTATTGATCGGAGAAACCCCGGAAAAGAACGACCATAGCAGCCGGTCGCTGGAATTTTCCTCCAGACAGCGGCTGAATTCGATCTAGCTATGTACCTAGTGTCGAAAATGTTGCCATGGTCGAGATTCGAACCCTAGGACCTCCCGACAATGCACTGCAGTATATCAGTTTCCTTGAGCCGGTTTAGTAGGGATTCGTATGGGTAAGGGTTGGTAGAGCAGGGATTGCAATGGATGTTAGTACGGTTAGGGGATGTTGCGCCCTGGGCTGGCTTGAAGGGGCGTGGTGGAAAGTGGAGGGGGAATGCGAAGGGAGCGAGGCAGGAGAAGTTGCAGCGTAGCGAGGAGACGAGAGAAGGAAGGCCAGGGAGTGGGCGGGGCTTGGCAGCCAATCAGTCCCTTTCACGGAATGACGCCTCAACCTCGGTGGCTGTTGCCACGCGACCTCGCAACTCCTTCACGAGAGGGCGTATCGCCTGAGAATGGAGAGAATGAGGACGTGAAGAGCAAACAAGGGAATCGCAAGTGCATGAGGCAGATAGAAATTAATTGGTATAGCAGCATCGTAAAACAAAATGACGACTCCATTTTAACAACATTCTTTCGAGACACAAAATGTTTTCTTAAAATCTCAAGTGGTAGGAAGAAATTGGAATGTAAATTTCAGAAATGTCTTTTTCACAATGTTTTTACGCGACTTGGAATTATATCTCAACAAACATAATGGTTGTCAATATTAATGTTTTATCAATATAAAATTATTCTCATAATGATTAAGATCACGCTTGGGGTGAAAAGCTTGAATATGTCTCTCGTTTCATTCGTCAGTTTTACCATATCGGTATTACAACAATAAAAACACGAAAAGTAATGAAGATGCGTAAGATATAAAGAAGCTACTTGGAATGTAATACTTAATGCAAATCCACAGAATATGGTAAGAAAGTAAATATGACATTTATTTCAATATCGTTATATCTTAAAAATTTTTGACTGAAAAATGAACAGTAATATGTATCTTCATTACTGTTTAAATATTTAAGTATTGCGATAATATATTTTTTTTATTTTCATAACTTGCGTGAACTCACGTGCCTATGAACGTGAAAACAAAAGGTTAAAAAAATGTATAAATAACGTTTGAAAAAGTCTTAAGTCGTACAAAATTATTGAAACGTTATAAATATATTTTTGATGAGACGGATAAAAAGGACTATGTTCATTTATTCTTTGGTCGAACAACAATCACGCTGATAAGACTGCTGAATCGATATTGAGGAAATGTCTCCTTCGAAATCTGGTTATTGAATTAATTTCGTTTTGATTTAAGTATACTAGTATTAAATTAACGTTCCATACTATGTAGGTAATTGTATGTCGTGAAATCAACACTTGCGTCTGCAGCATTACATTGCTTTCTCTACTCTACAAAGTATTTTTTTTTTTTTTTTTTTTTGCGTTCGTCCGAAGATGGTCTGGTGAGCGCATGCGCCATCGGCTGCGAAGGACAGCTTTGAGCAGAGCGTTGCCACGGGCTCTGGAGGGAGCGAGCGAGGAGCGGGGGACGGTTGGTCGCGTCGCGTTGCCATGGCACCCAAGGTGTCTTTGAACTGCGCCCCCACAACTCCGTGGACGGACAGTTCAGGACACAGGATAAATTGAAAGGGGCCGTGATCGCCTTTGTAATGGATGATTTGCGCGCGTATTTCAAATCTGACACTGCATTTGCGCTCGTTTTCATCATTTCCTTCTTTTGAATGAGTGGAGCAGAAAAAAAAACTGTAAAACCAAAACATTAGATGTTTATGGATATTGTATTAATGTTTTCTCTCTAAGCTTCAATGTTTCTTTAACACGACACATATGCAAGTTTTCACTCGAAAGACCTACAACATTAATTTTTTTAAATTCATTTAATAAACTGGCCTTTCAGTCTTCAAAATTCACAATTAATTAGTGGTGAAGAAACAATACAGATATTGCCTTCTGAAAAACCTAAACAGCATGAACTTGAACACTGATCTTGTTCATGCACATAACTCTTAACCATTTTGTTTCACGTGTATTTTCATACAGTGATATGATACACGCAAGGAAAGAACATATCGTTATTCCAAACAACTTATTCGTTTTCATCATTGTCGCAACAGTGTCCACGAGGTATGTAAGTTTCCACTAAAATGGTGGCCTTCAATTTATTCCGCGACAACAGGTCTCTCAATTTGTTTGTTTCTTCCTAGGGGTTTTTACAGCTTCAGGGAATGCAAATTTGGGATATCCGCACCGGGTACCCACTATATTAATCTTTTTACACTAGACACACATGCGGGCTTCTCAATCTGTGGTCAGCAGACTCAGAAGTCCTTCAGCGACAAAACATACATGAAAGACAAGGAGCAAACAACACAGCAGGATTCGAACCCGTGACCCTTCGGACCGAGGCGCTGAGTCGGCACACACTCTAGCCACCTCGGCCGTCCAGGTCGACGACAGCAGGGGTACCAATGAATCTAGTTTATTTCTATTCCAACGTCTTTACTTTGAAGGCACTCTCCCACAACTCACCACGCCGATACTGCATATAAGCAGCTTCCCCACCGCTGATACATTTCTCAAAAAGTAATCTTCCTTAATAACGTGTGTGTAGCTTTACTTTCATTCATCAATGGTGCATCAATGGTATCACTGCGCTTTCTCGCAGCGATATGTATCACATCGCTGGGTTTAATTTTCTAATTAGTCCTTAACTTGCGAATTGAGTGTCTGGGTCGAAAATTGGCTACGAAGATTATCGTTTTGTTACAGAAAGGCCCCTGGTATTGAAGGTGGCTATAAAGTACATACGTAGGCGGCTTATACTGGGAGATTACAGCGGGTTCGAGAAGTAAAGTACCGTAAGTATCGGACGGTCATGACCATTAGTTTAATTTTAACCGATTCTTACAATTTGTTGTTAAAATATAAATACAATTTATAATACACATTTTAATATTATGTAGATGAGGTTTTCATAATCCTATCACATACGAATATATGTATTGCCCATTAGTAATTTAAATCAGAGATATTAAACAGACAATTACGCATTATCCCTGGAAATATGAAGTCCGTAGGTAAATGTGTTGATACTTTCACATTATTGAAGTATTTTCAGGTGTCTTCTAAATTAAGGTTGTATAAACCATAATGATGAATAATTCCTCAGATGTATGTCAATGAAATGAAGATAAATACGAGTAGTATGGTCCTGAGTTAAGGAAAACTAAATGATGTGTTATTTTGAAATTTCTCATGTAATAGAATTCGATGACAATATCATACATTGAGAAATATTGGGCATCATTAGTTGTAATGAACATATATGGCTCAATATTTGCAAGATGGATTCAGAATATTTCTTCCAATATTTGCAGATTCAATTATATAGTTTGTAATACGTTTTTAATGATGTGTGTCTCCATTCAATATACACAATTTAACATGAATTATAGTAAGTAATTAGCCATTCTATTTAATTATCAGCCATCCCAGCGGTGAAATGTTGGAATTTTCTGTCAAGGACAGAAGTAGGAGGAGGAAGAAGTTGGAGAAAGGAGAAAGGGAGAGGGAGAGTGGAGAGCCATGTGAAACACAAAGCAGGAAACTTGCTGCATCGAGATTGCGCTGTACTCACCGGAAGTAACGAGCAAGGAGGTCATAGGTGAAAGAGATAACCCGGCTCGTGCCCATAAGTGAACACAAGACCGGGCTGCACGTGCGGGCAGGCCATTAATGGAGCATAGGTGTAGAGGAGGGAGCGAGAACACAAACGAGTTCTCGGGAAGATGCCCACCAGCAACGGGCTCTCACTATTGGAGAATAGGTAGGCGATATCCTCAGCGTTAGTTTGATGAAAAGCATCAAAACGACCTGCAATGTAGGTTAAAAGCGGAGGGAGGGAAGACGATAAATACGCCTGAGATTTTGTTTGCGTTTCAATTAAGAGGTGTAATACTTCCCCTTTTCCCCACTATGATTTAATTCAGACACACTGACAAACATCGATGTAGTCATTACGTCAGTATAAAGAAAATAATTCTCGTTTGTTTTTATTTACTGTGAGTATTATAATTTATAAGGATGGTAGGCTACAAGAACCTACATTTTACAGAAAAATATAGATTCAATTTTACACGAATCTGAGAACAAGTTATGAAGAAAACGACAGCAATTCATATTCTTAGCTTTCTCCAAAATATTTCTAGTTTCTGACCTTACAAATCCAAATGATCTTCCATTCATGACATGTGTGGGTGTACATGTAAATTATAAAGTATATAAAATCTGGGAATATTAATAAAAGTAATTGGGACTATTTATCAATATACGTGATGTCATTAAAAGTCATAAAATCTTCATTCCATATAATTAAAACTGGGTGTAATATACCACCACAAAAAGTTCAAATGTGCCAAAAGTGTTAGTATTAAGGGCCTATGCAGGGGCTGTATTTTTGGTAGTAATCGGACGACAATGACGATAGTGATGTGTAACTCTTGCCAGTTACCACCGTCCTATAACTGGCCCTTGCAGATCAACTTCTATATTTATACGATGTCAGTTAAAGTATACCTTCAAGTTTTCTTGTTTCTTGAATTTTGTTTTTAGGAAACCCTACTATATTTCTAATGTAAACCTTGAACACAAATTCAGGAGAATATTTTCATTTCACAGCACAACGGTTTACCGTGTGAATTGTAACATAACTTAATGTAGAAGCAATCGTGTTTGCTTTAGAAGATGAACACAACCTCATACCAGTTTTACCCCTGGAAAAAACTGGAAAAGGCGGGCGTGGTGGGAGAGGCGGCCGTAGGAGGAAATGCAGACATGGTTGGAAGGTCGGACGTGGTTGGGTACATGTGGCAGGGATGGGGAAAGGCAGACGGAGTGAGGAGAGATGGACATAGTGAGAAAGGCGGACAGGGTAGGGTAAGGTGGACGGGATAGGGCAAGGTGGACGGGGTCGTGACAGGTGGAGGAGTTGAGGAAAGGCGGATGGGGATGAAGAACGGTGGATGGAGAAAGGTGGAGGGGATAAACTGTTGACAGGGGGTGAAGAAAGGCTGACGGGGATGGGGAAAGGCTGACTGGGGAGGGGAAAAGCTGACGGGGTGGGGAAAGGTTGACTGACTGAGAGAGGAAGACGGGGGTGGGGAATGGTGGACGGGGTGAGTAAAGGCAGACAGAGGTGGAGAAAGGTTGGCGGAGGATGAAAATGGTGGACGGAGGTGGAGAGAGTTAGACGGGGTGAGGAAAGGCGGACGGGGGTGCGGAAAGGCGGACGGGGGTGTGAAAAGGCGGACCAGATGAGGAAAGGCTGACGGGGGTGGGGAAAAGCAAACAAAGAGAACGCGAACGAGGAAAAGGTGGACGGAGGGAAAGCGGGTCCTGGAAGCGCACATGCCTCCTACAGGCTCCCTCCCGATCCGGCCTCGATCCCAACGAAGGAGCGACCCGGACAAGGGGGCGTGGCCGCCTCGCGATGCGTCTTGGCTCCGGGCGCGGCGCGCTGCGGCGACTGCGTTTGCAACTGCGGCACTCCGCCTCCGGGCCACATGATGAATATTACGCGTGAGGCCTAGAACTGGGTCGCCTTTCCACAAAGGAATGAATCTTCCCCAAGGGTCACAGCAGCGGAGCTGAAATTGTTTTTGCCCGGCGACGCCTTAAAACGGTCTCATCGAAATGGATTGTGAGCGCCTTGTTTTTATTTCGGTGTTTATTTGCTGGCGTTGTCGGTCCTCAAGACGCGTCTTTGTTTCCACAGTCTCTATTGCCAATCCTTTTCAAGCTGTTTCGTTCTTTTCTTTGATTGTGAGTGATTCTTAACCGTCGTTTCGCGGCATTCGGTGCTTTCTTAAACACTATCCATGATAGAGCGGTTAATAGAATTAATGAATAAATACGATCAATTTTTAATATCAATAGTCGATTAATAATGTTTTAGGAGAACAAATTTTCCGTAGATAACCAAGAATGGCGACAATGAGCAGGAACTATGACAAAACCTTGGATAATGTTACCCTCTCGACCAGTAGCGAGGCGTGCCATTTTTCCGTGGACTTTGCTAGATTCGCCCAATATTCAGATCTATTTTCTTGAAGGGTAGGGTAAGTCGCAATATCTTATGGTGTTCGTATTTCTTAAATGCTCAAAACTAAGCTATTTTTTCATATGTTTTTTCATTTTAAAAAATCTATTCTCCTATCTTAAGGCAATGTTGAACCGCTTTACAAATATCGGTTTGACGGCAAAACTGAAATTCATTTTTCGCACACCAAATGAGAAATGAAATAATTATTTATTTAAAATATGTTTGGTATTCGTATATCAATAATTACGATTAATTATTCTTCTGCAAGAAGGCGCACCTCTTCCACGCAAACAATTGGAAATGGGTTTACACTCGTCTGAGGAGTCGCTGCCATTTAAGCAATGAAATACCCACGCCATGAAAGGTTGTTCCACACAATCTCGTCGCCTACAAGCCGAGAAGCTGTGTAAAAAAAAAAATTAGACCGAATGTCACACCATTGGAAGTTGCGTACCCGACGCCCACGTTCTGCATCTGGGTTACACTCTCATTACCTTGCCGCAACACATCAGATAATCAATGAAATGCTGGGAACCCTCTCCAAACCATCGAAGCCCTTCCTGATGGCTTTGTCACAGGACAAGTTATTGAACCTTCTGATACAGACGAAGAAAAATTGTATTAAGGAACGCTAGACAATGCTTTTCATCCGCAATACCTCGATAAGCACAGATTTAAATTCTAATTGATTTAAAGTCATAAAAATTAATTGAATCATGTGGTCCCCAATCCTCAAGCTTGGATCACTTCGCTGGCAAATTTTTGAAACGCACACCTCCGCATATCCGACTAAAACAGAGGAAATTCTACCATAACTTACTTTAATTACATAACATTCGTTGCTACTTAAAAGGAAATATCAACCTATTGAGAACCTTTGTCATTTGAAGATAATGAACAGTCCTTCGAATCACAAAATCCAAACGAAATTCTTTATTTGTCAAGAGATGATATTGTCTTGGCGCTTCCGTGTGCCGGACAGGTGTCATGGGAGTGAGAGGAGCCGGAAATGTGTGCGTCGTGCTGAATTCAATTCCGTATTCATGAAACCCTGCAAATATCACATCCCACTATGTGACTGCCGTGGGAGGATAGCGCTAGTGGGACTGTGGGTCATGGAGAGAAATGGCCATACGGATGATTATATTAGATAATTCATGAGGATGTGGGGAAGGGAAATAGAGGTAGGAGAGAGCGAGAGCGAGCGAATGAGAACAGAAAGTGATTGTAAACGTTGCGGAGGTAGACACATTTGGACACTCCTATACCATAGCGTAAAGAAAAATGCAAGATACAGCGCGTCTTCTACGCATAGTATATAATTCACAATTTCCATTACATTTGTATTTATATTTAAATTATTTGATTCAATGTTATCGATTGAAGAAGAACATGCACTTTTATATAGTCATGTTTTAGAAATCGAATTTACGAAAATTTGCTCCACCGTCCATCTATTTGCATTGCTTGGAAGTGCTGTGGAAGCTAGTGTCCATTTAACTAAGTTAAACAAAAGCACTTTGTTTAAGGTCATCGTCAGTTTTACACATCTTCTACTCTTCGAGCAATCTATGCTCTGCATCAGTTTATCTGGATAAGTATTCGAGCAAGAAAATATGAGCCAAACTCTAAAATACATTTAGCATTCTATTATAGATAAGTTCGTAGAAATAATAAGTTCAAATATTTTAATAATAGAAAGTTCAATAACTGCTTCGTTTCACTTAATCATTAGTATAAAGTTAGCGTTTCAACTCTAAAATTATTTTACTTCGATACTGGTTTAGGTTTAAATGGAAGAGTAATTGCTACAACCAGGTATCTCCCACAAGCGGGGCACCGCCCCAGCCGGGACAAGCTCTAAACTCCCGACCAGCCTCCCGACAAGAGTGATAGTGTATTACATGTAAGTTTAAGAGTGTGTAAGTAACATATATGATAGAACCAGGAATGGGAAGGAAAGATCGCGCACAGTCCGTGGCCTGTTTGTTAGGGTACTGCTCCGGCATTCGCCCCCTGTTGATAGTAAAAAGCACATAAAACTACCGATCAGAGTAGTTGGCTTCTAAAATTGTCCTCCAAACAGCGGCTGAATTCGACCTAGCTGTCTAGCTACTGTCGAAAACCGTGCCATCGTCGGGACTCGAACCCTAGGACCACCCGGTCAGAGGCACTCCAGTGACGTGCCTGTCCTGAGCCACGAAAAGTGAGAAGCGATTTATCCCTCGCAGAGAGTAGCGATTTTAGTCGGATACAAATTTGAGTATCTGGTAAACTTAAAGATAGCGAATTCGGCCCATCCAGGTAAATTAAAAAGTGTTCTTAAAGCTCATTTTCAATCCCACGTATCCATGTGTGTGCCCGACTGTGCGTCTTCGCGCCCCAGCGATGGAGTCGGTAGTGACACCCAGCGGCAAGGAATCCGTCCTAGGGCCTGAAAACCACCTGTCACAAACAAAGCAGTAAAGCGGGCTGCAGGCATGCATCGCCTGGCGGAGAGCGAGGCAGTAAAGAGCCGTTACGACCAGGCCATCCTCCCGCCCGCCGGGACTCGCGCATCTCCCGACTCCTCGCGTGCGGGATACAGCGTCACGCCGCGCCGTCGCACGAGCCTTATGCAAAAGCAATGCGCAGAGAGCAGATTTCGTGTAAAGAGGAAGGTGCGCTTAAACGTATTGCTTTTGCGTGACGTATATTAAGCCAACGCTAGTTTCCGTAGTGTTTCAGCGATGTAGTTAAAATTAGAAATCGGCAAAATGCTGATTTTGTTTCAAATTAGTATCCTAACACACTTAAGAATTCTTCAAATGTATCTTTCAATGCAGTATATGTTGAAAATGGAATGTTCTGGTACTTTCAATTTTTTTTCCGTCTTAGCAACTTTACGTCTTACTTAGTTTTCAGTCATTCACTACGTATGACAAATCAAGTTTATGCTTAAAATATAATTTTCTGTCTACTTCTAAAATTCTTGCCTTCATGTGCATTCTTTATTTTTTAAAACGTTTCCTTTATATATATTTTTGATTATTGATAATGTGCATTATCATGCCATTATAACGACTGTTACAAAACAATAATTACAAGGTGTCCCTGAAAGTAAGTCAGATAATTATCCTCTAAATTACTAAAACTGAAAAAAGTTGGTGACATATGACTAGTGAAGAGCAATTGTTGCCCAGCAAGAAATTGAATAATGACCAACGTTGCCAAGTTTCGAATTTAGAATAAGGTTTCGAATTTATTTATAAACCTGTTTGTTGTTAAGTTTGTTGAAAATTATACAGATAATTTCTGTTGATGGCAATGAAAACTTGCCATTACTAGACTATAAAATAAATATTCCCTCTGTAACATGAAATAACTCCTGATTCCCTGTAAGTGGATTATCCCGCAAAGAAAATTCTGGCCGCGTTTGTGCCTGGTTTCTCACAAAATATGATTTCCCTTCGAGAGAGGAAACGGAAATTCCAGCCTCGCTGTTTGCTCCGGCCGCTGCAAATTATTCACGACGTTGCACCTAGCTGAGGGGTACGGAGGCCGAAATCGCACCGGCTGGCCTCCCTGCACCGCCGCGGCGGAGAGAAACGGGCCGCCTGCCCGAGCAGTGGCACCTCTGGGAACGGCCCAGCCTGGTAAAGTGGGGGCGGGGGGGAGGGGCGTTTCTTCCTGAGCCATGGCCGGCTGAACCACATCTCTGCTCTACCTTCACACCCGCTTTCGTCCATTCATGGCTACCACCATACTCTTCGCCACAGGTACCACTCCCCGACGGTCGGTGCAGAGGTCGGTGCGTACCTCATCAGCCGGACTTGCGAAATTGGTTGGTTATTTCGTGTTTCCGAGCGGATCAACTGTTATGGTCATTAGTCTCCTACGTATAGTGCATTTTTTTCTTCAAGAGAGTTGTCGATGATCTTCCCCCGCTGGGTGGTGAGATCCGGCGCCTCCCTCTACAACCGCGACCGGGACATTCTCTTAAGCTCCAGACTGGTCTCCCGACATCTGTGGGTGTTTAGTGCATGTAAGTCTGTGTAAGGGATAAGGATACGCAAAGGAATAGGAAGGAAAGGTCGCGTGCGGTCTGTGACTCGTTTGTTAGGATACTGCTCCGGAATCCGACTTGTATTGATCGTAGAAACCACGGAAAACTATCGATCAGAGTAGCCGGCCTCCAGAATTCTCCTCCAGACAGCGACTGAATTCGACCAAGCTGACAAGCTACAGTCGAAAATCCTCCCACTGTCGGGACTCGGACCTAGGATATGTGGGTCAGAGGCACTGCAGTGATATTAGTTGATGTCCTGAGCCACCTCTCCCGGTTTAAAAGTTTGATTTAACTCAGTCGTGTACATATCTTAAAAGGAATACAATGCTTGATTCCTAAACTTTTAGGTTCCGGAACGCGCCACAAATAAACCTTCAATAGAAATAGTTATATATTTAAAATATAATTTAAAAAACTTGTGTTGTACATATAAAGAAATCACCAACTCTTTATATGTAGAAGCCCTAACTCCAAAAGTTTTATTGCATAAGATTCCTGTGCTTCTACCCACGTTTTCCCACCTAGCGTACTCTCCTTGCAACTGCGCTCCCAGCTCATTCCGTCTGCCCCCGGGTCTTATCTCTCTGTTCCTCTCTCTCTCTCTCTCTCTCTCTCTCTATATATATATATATATATATATATATATATATATATATATATATATATATATATCACACACACACACACTGTCTGTCTGTCTCTGTCTCTCTCTCTCCCTCTGTCTCTCTCGGTCTCTTTCTCTCTCCCTCTTGCACGGCGAACCGTTCGCAGCTCTCGCGGGCCCCATCTGTCAGAAGCGCCCCCGCGCCGCGCCGCGCCGCCTATCCCCACCCCTCCCCTGGCCCGTCCGCCCGCAGCGGCAGGCGGGCCGAGGAGGAGGTGCGGAGTCTGCTGGCGTGGGCCAAGCGCCACGGAGGTGCGACGGCGCACAATGGCCCCAATCCCATCCTCTATTGGAATAATTCTTTTGTAATAGCCGGCAATGTGGCTCGGGGCGTCAGCTGATGCCACTCCAGTGCCTCTGACCGAGAGGTCCTAGGGTTGGAGTCCTGACGATGGGAGTATTTTCGACACTAGCATGATAGGATGAATTCAGCCACTGTTTGGAGGACAATTCTAGCGGCTGACTGCTCTGATCGATAGTTTTCCGTGGTTTCTCCGATCAACACCAGGCGAATGCCGGAGTAGTACCCCAACAAACGGGTCATGGACCGCACGCAATTTTTCCTTCCTCTTCCTTGTCCTATCCTCACCCCCTTACTCACACAAACTTATACTAACATGCTCTACACTTCCACACATGCCAGAATACCAGTCGGGAGCTTATAGTTCGTCCCGGCTGGGGGTGGTGCCACGCTGGTTGTTTGGGGAAAAATCCCTTTAACCGACGTAGGTCGGCACTGGATCAGGTCATCCAGTGGGGGAAGAGGCTCCTCCCGAGATAAAATACATGCATTACTCTTGTGGGACTAATTACCTTAGTATTTGAGGCGCCCGCAATTATCGATCAATCAATTTTTGTAATACTGTACTTAAATAACGCAACTAAGCAGATGAAAGTTACGTCCCTCTTAATGACCGGCATCTGTTAAGTATTTAACAGATCGCCGTCCGTCAAGATTAAACAAATGGGTTGTGGCTAAAAATTGCTTACGAGTACATTTATTCTGAGTAATTGTATTTATTCTTTTCCTTAAACCGAGGATGTATATAGTTATTAACACCATTAGACCGAACGGTTTGCTACCAACAGTTTCGGTTTAACTTTGTTAACTTAGGGTATTGTCGAGCTTTACAACCAACTAAGCCAATTGTTTGTGATATCGGCCGAACTGTCGGTCAAACTTTTTGTTATGGCACCTTCTTATAAGGAACCATAAAAATAAGAAATACATTTTCTTTGAATATGAGGATTCATACCTAATCTTTAGGCAACTCCTTTGCTTCTATTGTTCTTAATACTCGGCAGAGGAGAAGCTTAACTGCTCCAGCAAGATATTAATGCACCCCACAATCGACTGACATCATGATCGAGTGTTAGGCAGCCTTACATTTACTCATCGTTTGTATGATGCGTACAGAATTGCTACTTGTACATGCTCTGTAAAGCTTCACAGAATCGCAATATTCAAGCCGCTTGTTTTATTGCGTCATGCTACTACGACGCCGAACGTACCAACGACCGCAAGAAGTACTATCACTCGCAGTCGGAGAGCAGCACACAAATAGAGACAGCGCCACAGACAACTAGACTTCTAAACTTATAATGTTATTTTTAAAAAATGTATTGATATCTTAATTTATCCCTTTTCTAAAAGTTAAAATACAAGAGAGAATTTACTTTTAAAATGTATTTTAACTTTCGACAACCCCATCTCTTACGATAAAATACTCACTACACTAACGGGACTGTTAACCACAACAGTTGACGTGCCTGGAAACAACAATCAATCAGTTAATCAATCAATCAGGGTATGTCAATGGGCAAGTGTCCAGATCCCAGGTATTAGACAACAATAACAAGACAATTTTATTCCAATGTAGTGGAGCTGTCTAGACCTGTTCGACCACTGTGCAGCGTGAACTGGGCCGCTTGTGTGAGAAGAGCAGTGCAAGGTGCTGCGGGAAGGAACGGGGACTGGGTGAGACGAGGCGGGACGAGCGGGGCGGTCGAAGCGGGGGCGGCGTGAAGACGCATGGCGGCTCTCGGACCATTTTCTCAGCCGCAAGGCCCGCACCGCCGCCCCCTCGGCTTCTTAGCCGCCCACGGGCGACGGCGAGGGCGAGGGCGTGAGCGTGGGAGAGGGCGAGGGTGCCGGAATTTACTATTTACGATTCGGAATAAATTTGCGGGAGCAGGTCTGCTGCGGATTGAAGCTGGTGCTCTCTCGCGCCGACCGCGGCCGTGAAATACGGAGCGGAAGCCGCCTGAAGGAATCGGGCTGTCGGAAGGCACGTCTTTACGGATTCAGGTAGAGGAATGTGTGGATGTGCCACACTTAATTTCTTCTTTTTCTACATCTTCCCCCTTCTCGCTTCTTATTCTCTCTCATGTCTCTTCTCCTTATTCTCTCTTATGTGTCTTCCGCTGATTCTCTCTTATCTCTCTTCTGCTTATTCAGCTGCAGATTCTACAGGCTCTGAGCAGGTGGGGTAGAATCCAGAAGTGTATAACCAGAAAAAAAAGTAATAGAATGTTCCAAAAGATCTCATCCTGTAGAATACAATGTGAGGAGCGTTTCTTTGAGGCCTTTCGTATTAAAAATTTAGTTTTGAAGGCCCTAAAACGCTTCGTTCAGGAGTTATTTAACGATATAGGTTCAAAACCGGCCGAGTGTTGCGGGTTGCATTTAACATGAATATTTAGATGGTTTTTTAAAACAAATCCTTCATATTTTTAAATGTGCAATTCGTCACATCTTAGTTAAATTCTCTTTCTTTAGAGATCTCATTTATTAAGATTAGCTGCGTGTGAGAGTCGCAAAAGGTATATATTCTACTGAAATAATATAGGAGGCGATTAGTTGAAGTGGCAACAATGTTGGAAAGGCTTTATATAACTCCATGTATAAGTGTCCATCTTTACACATTAATATATTCCTCAAAATGCACTAATTTTCCAAAAAATTATTGTAGACTGCAATATTTAGAGATTCTTTTAATTATCCGGGTGGTTATCTTTACTGTAATATTTAGTATATTGTAGATACCGCGTTTTATAAAGAAATCGTGATTAATGTTTATCAATTTTTATGATCGTGTACTGAGGGTGCTAGGTACCTCCAGACTCAGAGAACATTTTTGGCGAAGACTGCTGTACGTCATTCATAGTACTCTACGTGCGGTTAACAACAACACGAGTTTCAACGGCGATTATCCATACGTTGCAAGGCAGATTCTTATTTAAAAGTTATTGAAGAGTGCGAAAATTCGCAATTGTTCAAGACGTGCTACTTTCACACACATTATCATAATTGCCATTACAATCTTCGCTTTTCTAAACCAATAAGAATCAACAAATTACTGGCAAAAAACTAAGTACTTAGTGACACAGTTTACAGTTCATTTCTGTTATTTTCTAATTTCTAAATTTAATTACTCTGAAAATTTTCATCCTTCATTTTTTTTACATTTTAAGTTGATGTGTGTGGGAGATTGAAAGAGTGTCAATCTTGCCAATCTAAAATTCTTTTTAAAAAATCCAAAAATTGCTTTTAAATACCCAAGGAGGCCTACTCCGTGACACGGGTTAACCTTTATCTCCATTGTTTTAATCTCTAAACTTAATTTCTCTGAAAATGTGTATCCCTCATTTTTTACACATTTTAATTTTCATTTGTGTGGGAGATTGAAAGAGTATCAATAGTGCCCATCTAATATTCTCTAAATAAATAACAATCCATAAATTACCCTTAAAAAACCAAGTACTCGGTGACACTGCTATGGTTTATCTCACTTATTTTCTTATCTAAATTTAATTACTCTGTAAACGTTTATCCGTCATATTTTATACGTTTTAATTTTCATGTGTGTTGGAGATTGAAAGAGTATCAATCTTGCAAATCTAACATTCTCTAAAGAAATAAGAATCCCAAGTACTTGGTGACACGATTATTATCTCTCTAATTTTAATATCTAAATTTAATTACTCTGAAAACGTTTACCCTTCATATTTTAAACATTTTAATTTGTATGTGTATGGGAGATTGAAAGAGTATCAGTCTCGCCCATCTAATATTCTCTACAGAAATAACAATTAAAAAATTACCCTTAAAAATCCAAGTACTCCGTGACACTGTTATGGTTTATCTCTCTTATTTTCATATCTAAATTTAATTACTCTGAAAATATTTATCCTTCATTTTTTATACATTTTAAATTTAAAGTGTGGAGGAGATTGAAACCGTGTCGTTCTTACCAGTCTAACATTCTCCGTATGCCTTCCGGCCGCCATGCTCCCTGTAGTACATTCTCCAGCCCAGTGGGAGGGGGAGGGGAGGTTACTGCCCTGTCCAATGCAGCGCGGGCCGCGGGGTCTCGCGGCCGCAAGGGCGGTCGACGCCACCAGCACCCGCGCGTGACGTGCTCACGTGTGCTAGTCACGTGACCGTTCCGGAAGTTCCGACCGGTAAGCGTTGGGGTGTAGGGAGTGGGGGTAGAAACGGGCGGGTGACGCGCCACCAGTTATTACCCATATAAACTGTGACCAGTCACGAGTTTTTCCAACTCGAACCGAGTCGACTTCGTGCGACTCGCATCGCTCGACCGCGTGTCGCGACGAAGCAAGTTCAGAACGCCGCATGGTAATTTGCACAAGCGGCGACGGGCAGGCGGGCGAGTGGGCGGGTACCGCAGCAAAAATTCCTGTGAGGCCGCAAAGTAATTTATTCGGTCGCGTGTAATCGTGTACTGCGGATACTGTCGTAAATTGGAGGCAAGCTGACGTACGAAAAGTCGGTCGGCCGGCCTAGGCAAGTGGGCGACAGGTATAGAAGCTCGTTTAGAGTTATGTGGTGTTTTGGGGTCTAGCTTGCTGAAGAAAACTGTCCAAGCGAAAGCGTGTTGTGGTTCAGTTTGTCAATCAGCTTTCACAGATTTTTTTTTTAATTTATTTTTTATTTTCATAAACCTTACAATCTAGTCTTGTAGACTAATAAGTAGTGTTTTGGTCCTCAACTGCTAACGGAATAAAATTTATTATTAGAGCTCGCTCATTAGCGTCTCGTAGATTCAAATTGGAAAAAAACAACACTTTCTTGTGCTCATGGACTAACATTGCTATTTTAGCTGGAAAATTCTTTTGACATCTCACTTTACACTAGTTGGAAAGCTTTTTTTTCTCTTTGATGTTTAGGTCCGTGTTTCCCAAGAGAAGAATTTCTTTGGGATTGTCGTGATGGTGCAGCCTTTCTTCGTGTTTTCTTGCGAGACAGAAATGTGAAGGATTAAAAAATATTAACGTAGCTGTCTACCTGAGAATGATGAAAAATCGGGAAATTTCGTGTTTTTCAATTTTTATTGGGTCATAAGCTCTGTTTTATTCTCTTTTAAATGCTTTAAACAGTTTTTTGCTATTTTTTTGAAGCGAGTGTCAACTGCCAAGCCCATTGTGAGTCAACTTCAGATCTATTTTCCTGAATTGGGAATTTGCAGCAGATTCATGCATGTCAAACGCATAAATCATAAACTACTAAAGATAATAAGATAATCCTTTTTGTAGTATGTAACCCATGATTTTCTCTAGTAAATGAACTAGTTAATCTGTTACTAAAAGTTTGTTTTATGAACTGAAATGTCCAGAATAAATATATAAACAATTATTTTTTATGAAATAATAAAATCCTAACACTTTAGTTTTGAGAGTATCTTTACCATTCTAGTTCATTGACTAGAATATTCAATTATGGTTCATTTAAAAAAATATATCGATTTCTTGAAGAGTTATGATGTTTGAAGGAAAAACCTGCATTTTTGCCAATTATTTACAAACAAACAAAATAATTATTTGTTCACTAAAAGCATAAAGAAATTAAAATCAAGCTCATTTAATACTTAAATTGTGAGGAAATAGGCTCAGGGCGTCAGTCGATGGGTGGAGGTAAGATTTCGCAGCCGCAGGAATAGAATGTCGTTCAGATTTGAGAGAATCTTTAGTTTGGCTAACCAACCAAAACCTTTTATTGTTCAGTTTGTCTAACTCTATTGAAAGATAAATGATCCTAAAAGAGAATCCCAAGGTCAAATTCATTTTGTAGTGAAATTAAATGCGATCATAGAATATTCAGACGATTTGCCAGAAGGCGACAGAAATGGAGGGTTTTCTTCCCTTCAATTTGTTCACAAACGATTGAACCAAATGTTCTTCAGTGTGGCAGAAATTAAAAGTAATACGTTCTCAAGAGATATTAACACTGCGTGGTTCATCTCTTAAAGAAATTGTAAAATAGTCGACATTGAAAAGTCGGCGATCGATGTTGGCAACAGGGTGACAGGTACGGAAGTTTGTTGATAGTTTTTAAGAACGAACTAATTGAAAACGGTCAAAGATGTGTTGGTATTTATCTGGTCATGTAATATTAAAGGAACGGAGGTATAACGGAGGTATTACCAACAGAGGTATTTTGTCATGGACTAATTTATTTCGTATTTCCATTGCACGGATGAAATCTAATAAATAACTTACGTAATCCAACCGAGGAAACGATGAGACATTACTATATTACTGAAAATTTGCGTAGGAACTTTTCAATGAATCTTACAAATTCATCTTGAAGTCACGATAGTTCATGCATTTACTCAGATATATAAAATTTTTTACTTGCGACACACATGTGAAATTGATGTAAACATACTTCGATGAGGATTTCCTCCAGGTTTGCTATTTTAGTTTTATTTTTCATTTTGTTATTCACTGCTGTAGAGACTGTATATAAAAGAGGCGAAGTAAAGGTGCTCCTCTGCTCCTAAGAACACTCTTTCGGAACAGGAATTCTGACAATTTTTTGCATGGTTCAAAACGCAAAACATCAGACCGAAAGCATCACGCATCTCCACACACGGCAGAGGGCATGGGGCTCAGCGGGCGCCCTGGGGCATATTTACCTTCCGGGGTCGGCCGAAGGGCTTGTAAGGCTCCCGCCTGCGAAAAGTGGTCATGGCGCTGCGCAGACGTCGGGCTCGGCGGGTGACACACTGACTAACGACTATATTTAGTGCTTCGGCCGCTATCACCTCGGGCCGACCGCGTCGGCTGGGACGGCGTCGTCGGCTGCGGGCACGGGGGCTGCGCCGTGCGGCGCGCGTGCTGTCACGGCGCGCGGGCACACGAAGCGGCTGGTCGGCGACGGGTCCCGCGGACGCATGGACGGCGGGCGGCGAGAAGGGGGCGTGGTTGACACGGGCGAACGACGGCGCGGATCCGGGTTCACGCCCCCGCGCTGACAGGCCGAGCGAGGAAGGCGACGCGGAGGAGTAGGCGTGCACGCGCGTGCGTTTAGGCGGCTCGGAGGCGCCGACTGAGGCGGCGGAGACGCGTTGGAGGAAGCCGAGGCGGCCGGGAGCGCTGGCTGGCTGGCGGGCTGGCTCCGGCTAAATTTACTCGCAAGTATGCGTTGCCTGGCCGCCGATCCCGCGGTCGCCGCACGCGGGAGTGGGAAGGGATGGAAAGGGGAGGGAGCCGTGGGTGCCGGCAGACCCTGACACACTTCGGGCGACCGGGTTCGCTTTCGGGCACGCTCTCGTTTTCTTTTTTTTCTGGAGTTTTTTTAATGGAATGATCGTGGATGCTGGAAGATTTTTCGTCATTTTACTGCGACCTTCCAGTTAAGTTTCTGACGCATCACTACGTGTTCGTTCAAGGGCGACGGTATTCGGATGTACTTTCGCCAACAGAATTTGCATTTCGGCATGCTCAGAATTTTGGCAGGTTGTTTCTAATGTTCATGGATGCTGGAAGATTTTTCTCCATTATATTGCGGCCTTTCAGCTCAGTTTCTGACGCATTACTATGTTTTCATTCAAGGGAAACAGTGTTCTGACCACACACTCCGAAAAAGTTCGCATTTCGGCATTCTCAGGATTTTAATTTTTTTTAAAAAAATGGAATATTCCTAGCTACTGAAGATTTTTTTACCAATATATTGTAGACTTTCAGTTAAATTTTTGAGGCATCCCTACATGTTCATTGAAACACGATAGATGCTTCAAGATTTTTCATCATTATATTGCGGACTTTCAATTCAGTTTCTGACGCATTGCTGCTCATTCAAGAGCTATGGTGTTATGACAAGACTTCTGTCAATATGATTTGCATTTCAGCATGTTCAAAATTTTTCTGACTTTTAAAAAAAAATTTCAGATGTGCTAAGAGTTTGAACCATTATATTACAACCTTTCTATTCAGTTTCTGACACATCACTATGTGTTTCTTTCAAGGGCGATGGTATTCTGAAAGACTTTTGCCGATAGGATTCGCATTTCGGCATGCTCAGAATTTTTTCTGATTTTTTAAAAAATGTTTGTAGATGCGGGAAGGTTTTTCACCATTACATTGCGACTTTCAGTTCAGTTTCTGAAGTGTTACAACGTGTTCACTAAATAAAAATGAACTGGGTTCTGGGAAGCAGGACATTATAAGTTCCACTGGGATTCGGGTGGAGGGAATCAACGAAATGATGAGTGAAACCTGACCATCTTCGCTGAATAAATTCTAAGAATACTCATAGGAAAGTTCTAACTTGCTTCATTTGGGATCCTTGACTTTTACACTTCGAAGCGTGAATGTGAGTAGATGATGAATTTCGAAATGGAGATGAGTAGATTCTGACAGAGACACGTTAATGATATTTTCGGCAAAGGACATCAGACTCTCTAGAGGATCTTTCCGTCAGACGCACCAGATGCAACAAGTGTCTTCCTTGTCATTGAATTGCCGCCTTGAATCACCGGGTTACACCCAATTGCAGTTTAAATACATTTATGTTTATCTTTAATCCGTCTGTTTTGCTGAGCAGATGACGGGTCGGGTGAAGCAAGTGAAGCCGAAACCCCTTATTGCGTGGTTTCACCGATCAATACCGTCTAGATTGGTTGGTTGGTTGGTTGGTTAGTGATTCCGGGCGCGTAAAGCGAGGTCATTATTGTGAGGTGGCGGTGATGTTCCCCCGCTGGATAGCGAGATCCGGTGCCGACCTACCATCGACTAGCGGAGTTTTTCCCAACAAGCGATCTTCCACCTGCAGGACAACGCCCCAGCCGGGACAATCTCTAAGCTCCCGAACGGTCACCCGGCATGTGTGGTAATGTAGTTCAGGTTAGTGTGTGTAAGGGGTGAAGATAGGACAATGAAGAGGAAGGAAAGATCGCGCGCGGTCCATGGCCCGTTTGTTAGGGTACTTCTCCGGCATTCGTCTGGTATTGATCGGAGAAACCACGGAAATCTACCGATCAGAGCAGCCGGCCGCGAGAATTCTCCCCCTGACAGAGACTGAATTCGACCTAGCTGACAAGCAAGTGTTGAAAATCTTGCCACTGACGGGACTGGAAGCTAGGACCTCCCGGAACGAAGTACTGGAGTGACCTCTGTTGATGCACTGAGCTACCTCTCCCGGTCAATGCCAGATGAATGCCCAACAATACCGTATCAAACGGGCCTCGGACCTGCAACAGTCTTTTCTTCCTCATCGCTGTCCCCACCTTTTCCCTTACACACCCACTGACTTACGTGCACTACATTACCAGACATGCCTGGAGTTCAGACGAGAGTTTCTAGCTTGTTCTGGCTGGGTCGGTGCCCTTCTGAGTGGGTACCTGAAGAGGGGAACTCCCCACAATCAGACGAGTAGGTTGGCACCGAATTTCACGTTCTAGTTGAGAAACATTCTCCCCTCCTGTGATATAACAAGCACTACACATACGAGACTAATAGCCATAGAATTGAGGCGTCCGGAATAACAAAATAATTAATCAACCACAGATCCGCGGAATTTAACAGTTTGAAGTTGCTTTTGAGATATCTCAGATGTATTTCAATTAATACGTAAAGTATTGAGTTGTAAAAAAGTTATTAGTAATTTATTCGATGTTTAAATGTTTTTAATTGAGTTTTTGATTTCATGCCAATGTTTTTATTTTAGTAGTAAATATTTTTAATACGCGGCTCATAAACTATATTGCAATTAGTTTGCAACTTAAAACTATCGTCAGTGCATGTCAGGAAAGAAGAGTTTCATAGAAAACTTCTAAATGAATCGACGTTAATGTCTCGAAACCATTGGCGCAGTTGAAAATCATGAAATCATCAACCAGTTTGATCTGTGGCAACAAAAGATTGTTAGAAAAAAATTAGTCTTAATTTGATGAGAAATTTTGAAAGATTTGACGTATGGTATAAGAGTAAGTTTCGTGCATTAATGGATAAACATTAATTTTGTAAAAGAGCTCTTAAATTTAAACTTTTAAAATTATATAAAAAAAGAGTACAAAACTTAAGTGTTTTAATTGCCGACAACAGAGTGAGACAAACACAGAGCTTTTGCAGTGGGAAAGAAGATAGTATGCATTGCTGATATGTTAGATTAATTTTCTTAATTCAAATAAATATCTATATATTTAAAACATACGGTATTATGTCATCGCTTCGTTTGGAGCTTCTACTTAACCGATTATATTTATTTTTCCTTTCAATGAAAGAATGCCATCCCTAGATCTGTTATTAGTTATTGTTTGTGTTGATTCACCAGCATCTACGGTGTAAATTAAATAAATAATTATTTAATAATACGATTATTAGTTGTCAATTGTTTACTCCCAGAGGCTGTTTCAATATCGATAGATATGAGTATATCGATAGATGTACGTCCTCGCCGCTTGATGCTTGTATTTTTTACAATTCATCTAGGTTGTGTTTCAGGAGCAATATTTGCATTTTGGTGATGACTGTGTTTGCATCAATTTGTTTTCTTGGTGTATTTTGTAGAGAAATTCGTACATTGGGTTTATTCGATTTTACTGAAGTAGTGAAGTAATTTCGTTTACTGTTGGGTGTTAATCTATGAAATATCTGTATATCTGGATTGTTGAAATATCTGTGTACGTCCTGTGTGACAGAAATTTTGCAAACCAGATTACTTTGTGTTGTTTAAATGGAAAAATAAGTTTGCCTTCTAGCAACATGCCAGAAGAAATGAAATGGTTGTTTATAGGAGATGATGGGACATCAAAAAACTGCAGAAATAGTATCCGTTATTGTAATTATAGTCTGCCTTCTGCATCATTCGGTGCTGATATTACATTGCCATCTGATCATGGACAACATGTGTTCCATTGTGTAAGTGTTAATATAAAACTATTTATATTGTGCTGCATAATATCTAATCATTCTGACTATAAACGTGAATATTTGCAGAGATTGAAAAAATGAGCATTACATAAGAGAAGTTTGCTCTTTGTCTTTCTATTTAAGAATTTGCTTTGTGAACATTAGTCTAGGCACAGTATTTTACATTTATCTCAGATTTCACCGTCAAATTTTGACGGATTCCCACTAGTTGTTAATATTATTATTGAATGGCTGAGGTTTCAATGAAACATAATCACTCATTACCATCTTAGAAATACATTTCCAAATACATTGATTCCATATTGACTGTCCGCCAATCCATGCAGCAAGCGTAAGTATTAAAACCAGTCGGGCAACAAAATAAAAGATGATCTGAAGATTGGTACAATATTAAATATTTGCAAAATTTATCAAATTGAATGATATTTTATCGCTACTCAATATTGAGCATTCATACTAGAAACGTAATTTTAAAGACATGATAGAGAGGTTTCAGCAGCTTGCCTAAATAGAAGCAAGAATGTGTAAAATCTGTATTAATAAATAAAAATAAGACGCTTCAGAGGAAGATTTGGCTGAAACATAGTAATCCGATTGGATCCCGCGTGGAAGCGGAAAAAAACGGATCGAATCACGGTGAAAGAAATATCTTACACCGTGGACAGACTGAATCTCCTTGACAGGTACGCGCGGTTTCTTTGTTTCATCTTTCGAAAAGATTCATTGTTGGTGTTCCTGCAACGTATTAAGAACATATACTCGCCAAATGATTTTAAGGTGAGTATTCACATAAAATGTTTTGGTAATTATGCGTTGGACAGACTCGAGGATATTTTATGTTAAAGCGAGAGTCGACGGCCCCAACCTCGTTCTCAACTTGGACACGCGTAGCGAAGCGTCATAATTCCACGGGAAAACCGGGAGCGGTAGCTCAGTGACATCAACTGATGTCACTGCAGCGCCTCTGACCGGGAGGTCTTTGGTTCGAGTCCTGAAGGCGGTAGGATTTTCGACACTAGCTTTTGAGCTTGGTCGAACTCAGTTGCTGTCTGGAGGAGAATCCTAGCGGCCGGCTGCTCTGATCGGTAGTTTTCCATGGTTTCTCCGATCAGCAATAGACGAATGCCGGAGTAGTTCCCTAACAAACGGGCCACGGACCGCGCGCGATCTTTCCTTCCTCTTTCTTGTCCTATCCTCTCCCCTTACACACACCCGCTCACATTAACATGCACTACCCTACCACACATGCCCGAAAACCGGTCGGGAGCTTAGAGCTTGTCCAGGCTGGGGCTGATTTCAGTTCGTTGGCCTGAAACTGTACTATTGCCTATATCTGAAATTGGAATCAGGAAAGAATATTGCGGAAGATTTTGCGTAAACTGTCTCGAAGAACTGACGCACTCGTTCGTTGTAATGTAACTTTTGACGCGTTCTAATGGCAAAATAACGTTTAAATTGGTGTAATTAGTTCGGAGAGATATGCAAAATCTCCTCTCTCCGGACTAAAACTGACTCATTACCAGTTGCAGTCAGTTTATAAAGTGACTTGTAAATGGGGGAGAATATCTCGAAAGAGACAGACTCTTTCGAGACATTCTCCCCAATTCACAAGTTGTTGTTAAAGGAGGGAGAATGTCTCTACAACCCTTTGGTAAAGTAAAATAATTCTATTTTACCTACCCGTCATCACGTGATTTACATAGGAATATTATCAATGCATTGTTGGTATTTGCAACTCTATAACAAACATTCTTATTTGTAGAGCAGTAATCTGTATATTAACGAGGAGAGAATTAAACATTTTTTGTAAAATAGGCTCGTAATGGTAGACATCATCTCAGATAGACACCGTAAGAATGTTTAACAACAGAAAGCATTCCAAAAAAGGGAAATGTGATACTTTTTAAAAAGATAACGATTATACGTAAAAGGAAAGTGTCTTCACTGGTTTTCGAGCATTTGGTATAGTATTGATACGGAACTTCTCGAAAATACAAATAATGTTCTTAAATTTAAGGACTGAATTCATGTAATGATCCTAGTAATTGACGTATATAACAAATGTTTCTACTTACGCTTTGGGTACTTAAGCGTTTTTAATGGTTACATTCTGATAAATCTTATAATTTTCAAGCTTCAAGTAAATGATCTTGAATTTCAGTATAAACCAAAGTGCCAAACTTCTCTAAAGAGCAAGTATTTAAAAGTAGTGAAGAAGAAACTAAACTACTTTACAGGTGTACTACAAATGAAAGAATTAAGGAACTTGAGGTACGTTTGGAGTCCCTGTTCCCAAGAGCAAATGACTACCAGCATCCGCGGTTTTGTAGTTCCTCGGAAAATGCAAAAGGGTACTGATAACATTAATAAAGAATTATTATTATTATTATTATTATTTATTACTTGACTATTGCGTAATAAGATAAAATATGGGCAAACATTAATGTCATTAGATGTATTGATTAATGAATGTTTCGAATATTAAATAGTAGAATTTGTAAATAGATAAACGTCCAGGTAGATCGTCTTCTGGGTTGTTATGTTTGTAGGGTATTTATCATGACGGTTTTTTGACTTTTGGTTCGTTTAACTTTGGGGTTAATGAATCTTAGTACATTGCAATAATTTGGGGACAAACACCAGTAGTGGCCACTGTCTCAGTAGGGAAAAATTTGCGAAAATAAGAATTCGAGGATTCGCACTTGCTTCAATCTTGCAAATTGTGAAGCTTACGAATTCTAGCGGTGAGAAGTAGAATTAAGATAATTTGTTCCTTTTCCTTTCTTTTATATTTAAAGAGTAAGTTGAAAAACGTATTAATATTGACATTGCAATAATGTAACGTGAACTAGCACCTTTTTCAATAAAACTGTGTCTTAAACACATTCAGGGGTAATAATATCGAATACATCACCAAGTCAAGAGTCTTATTATTACGAAAATTCTGCAATTTTCATATTACAACCGTATCAATATCGGGGTTTGGGAATAAGATCGTAAGAAAAATAGAACGGTTTACGTTTTAGGCAATGGATATGCGAGGGATTTACATAGATTCAGAATGTATCCAAAGGAATGCACTAATTGATATCGTTTTATACGGCGTATTTATTTCTGTAGCTCAAGAATTTTGAGAAAATTATGCAAATATTTTAAACTAAAGTCTCTACTTACGTTATTAATTTACAATGCACGAAGAAGTTGAAAGAAAACTATGGAGTTTCCGATCATGTGAGATGTGTCTATCGTTTTGTTAAATACCGATGAACTCTGTAAAAATTCCAAAACAATGAAACAGTAATGATTATGACAGTATATTTTGTATGATTGTGTTACCCCGCCCATTCTCACATTGCGCGTACTGACTAATTGTCAGGTTCAGTGTGTCTGCTTACGGGAAAGCTGACGTCATGCGACATCAAAGCTCTTTGGATGAAGCCTCTCGACATTGATTATATTTGCTATTCATGTTTTGCATTTTAGGACAGGATTTTTTATATTCTTGGTAATTAAAGAACTATTGTACCGTCTAGGCACATTCTGTCATTTCAGAATGTATGTCATTTCAGTATTCGTAAAGACTGTTTTTGATCAATTCAATAATTTATTGTAGTGTTATACGATAGTGTTTAATTTAATGTTCAAGCAAAGTGCATGAAAAATAATGTTGTGTTATTTAATAAGCTTCTTTATTGCAAGAACTTTAAGATGATTAGTCACCATGTATACAATTATTTACAATGCTTCAAATAAATTTATATCCTTTAGACATTTGAAAACATTATATATGTGAGATGTTTCAGTAAGTAATCTGAGGAGACAATTTGAAAGTGAATGTGTAATACGAAAGTGTGAATACACTGAGCAGTCTATTAAGATATGTTTTTAGGAATGTTATAAAATATACAAAGTGATGGGGATTCTTTCTTAAACACACGTGAGTAAGACGTCTATGTACTACGCGGGATCTTGCAAGAGCAATTTCTTCATCTCTTGTTTTAAGGAGAGAGAGCGTCATTATTAAAAATACTTTTGATTTGGTGGAAGCGACTAGGAAAATAATACCGTGTAGTGACCCAGTGTAGCTTAACACGTCTATGGAGTTCACTTTTTTATGTCGCTATGTGAAACTTTTTTTCCTCGAAGAGGGAGTTCAGTTGCTTCCTTAGCAGCTGAGTCTATCAGGATATCACCTTGGATTCCTTTACGGGATGGTTTTGTTCGGAAGCATTTTAGCTGCAGCAGTTCACTACTCTGTTTGGGGGAAAAAGGCGAGGCTCTTGTCAACAGGTCCTGCACCTCTGGGGGAGGGAGGGGAAGGGGGAGGGGGAGGGAGGGTGGGAGGGAGGGAGACGCGGCGGGTGGCCGGCGATAGAAGGTGACAACGACAGCAAGAGCGCCCGTGCAGCATTGCAGCTCCGCGTCGCGCCTGTGCAAAAACAAGGCAAAGCGAGGACGGCAGTGGCGCTTGCGGCGGTCAAGCGACCAAGCACGAAAGCGATCAGCACCCAAACAACAGTACATTATTAGCGATCGTAGAATTTAGCACTTTCAATTTTGAAAACTAGGTTATTTATTATTATTTAGTTATATATTATTATATATTAATATTATTTATATATTATTATTTATCTATGATTATTTATCTATTATTATTTAGAATTTTAGAGCATTATAAAAATTAAGATTTAGAATTTGTAGCATTTGTTGAGAAAATTTTTATTAAGAGGGGCACTTTGTGAAAAAAATTGACGCTTTTTAGATTTTCCTATTAAAATCTGGAAATAAGGGAAACTAATTTAATATTTCGTCATTTATGAATTTCAACAAATATATTGTAA
Organism: Teleogryllus occipitalis; assembly: GCA_011170035.1. Lineage (NCBI taxonomy): Eukaryota > Metazoa > Arthropoda > Insecta > Orthoptera > Gryllidae > Teleogryllus > Teleogryllus occipitalis. The sequence continues at coordinate 49,414 of BLKR01001528.1, read as the reverse complement.
TGTAATATAAGTAAAGCCTGCACTGGTGTATTAAGATATTTCTCTTCTTCCTGTGACCGTACAACAAACCGAGGAAACTTAGAGCCCTTGAAGATAATCCAGAGCGCTCAGGCTTTCAGAATTCATTTTTTTAATTTATTGTTATTATTATTATTATTATTATTATTACTTTGTTTTGTCAGTTAAATATTAATTATAAATTAAATAAATTAATGATCACGGCCGCTCTCCAATTAAATGTTTTCAAACGTCAGTGTGTTGTTGTTGATATCATATCCCTAGCTTGAAAGCAAACACGAAGGAAACCATAAAATGCTATTTCGCAATTATTTACCAACCGTTTCGCCCTTTGTAGGTGATTTTGCATTTTCCAATCATTTCCGCATTCTATCGCAGATTCAATCAGAAATATGCTGCACCGACCGTCAAACATACAATTACTAATTTTTTCAGCGTTTGGTAACATTTCGTATTTTTAGCAATTGCTAAATTCTACCATATCTATACATTATCCATTCACATAAGAAATTAAACAATGACGTTAGGGATGGTAGGTGTGGCTGGGTTTTTGACTAGACATTTTTAATTGATTGTTTCATGTTTTAATTGTCATTCGGCCTATTCTCATACTGCACATATGGGCTAATTGTCATTATCAGTTTGTCTCTGCTTACGGCACAGCTTATGTCATGTGACATCAAGGCTCCATGGAAAAGGTCTCCAAACATTAATTTTATTTGCTATTCATGAGTTCCCGTTTTGGAAAAGAAACTTTTTTATATCCGTGGTAAGTAAAGAACTATCGGACTGTGTATAGAGAACCTTAATCTTTCACACAAAATATGTGTGTTACTTTAAATGTATGTATGGTACATTCAATTTAGATCTTCCATTTTACCAGACATGTTTCAAGGAATTTTACCTCATCTTCTGTGCTCCATATCAGATATATAAAGGAAAATATTAACGGACATTTTCAGAATAATTAATGTAAATACAGAGAAGGATAAAATAAATTAATATATTTAAATAAAATAAAATAAAACTCTGAACTTAACCAAGTAACATGGTACAAAATACGGCTGTTAAAAACACACCTTTACCGACGTCTTTTTGTCCTTTTGGTGGCATCGTGAATTAGGAAAAGATAGATGGGGCGAGGGAGGATGTGGGCAGGGGGTTCAGGATATTTAATAAAGAACTATGTTTTACATTTGTATCTTTAAGGCAGGAGGTAGAAGGATTTTTTATAGTTTAAAATTTTCTAATATATTTACTTTTTACCCTTTATTTTCAACAAATGAAATTTTCGGCAGTTGTTGTAAGAGGGCAGAAGAAATAAATAGCATACCTGTTACGACTGAAAATTATTTGTTTTATTCACTGTTTGGAGTAATTTTTGATACGGATTGTGACTGTTTTATCCAGGAAATAAATATCCTGGAAAAACTATACTGAATAAAAACAATAATTTAAAATAAAAATAGTATTCAGCGAGGGTTGTTACTTTCTCGCATACATACGTATAGATGAAGTAATATATGTAGTGTAGAGAAAGTTTTGTGAAGCTGCGGCAAAAGGGCAAGTTTTTGAAAGAAAAAAAACATTGTGAGGCTCTGACACCGAAAAAGTTGATAAATCTACTTCCAATCTGTAGTAAATTACTTCCTCTAACATGTGTCTTTAGAATCCACAATTTGCTAGCCCTTGATACAGTTAAATAGGTTTGGGCGAAACGTCCGTTCGTCCGCCCATCTGTTCATCTTGTGCCTACAGCGCTATCACCTAAATTATTCATATAAAATGTGCAAAAATTAATATTTTCGATCTTCCTCGAGTGGCTCGTGGCCGTGCGAATTTGAAACAATTCCTTAAATTTCGGAGATTTTCAAAATTTTCTCAAACATAGCTCCAATTTGTTTTTCAAATTTCTTTTATGTATACAATGAAATGAACATAAAGATAGTACAGGCCCGATTTTCACTGTGAACTTTGAAATTTAGGATATAGCAATTGTTTGAAACTTCTGAACAACAACATTCTTGAAGATAGAGATATTTTTCTTCAAATGATATTTGTTCTCCACGATTAGTTTTATTATTTCATATTGTGCTTAATACATTGCATAACATGATGTCAACATCATTTTAATGTATTCTTTTGATTTTAAAAAACTGTAGAAATGTATTTTGTTTAATATATCTCACGTAGTTATTACTTACATTAAAGGTGTTAAATATTACTAGTGAGAACCCGTCAAAATTTGACGGTGAGATCTGAGATATATGTAAAATACTGTACCCAGACTAATGTTCACAATATATTGCATTGTTTAGATCTTGAGGGTATAATGAAGATATTCTGTGATGAGTTCCCAAAATTTTGAACACGTATGGCCCATGACCAGGTGGCAATGCAATATCGGCACAAAATATATAACACTCTTATACTGAAGGATTTTATTTCTAAAGCTTTTTGATTTCATCATCTCCTATAAACAACTGTTTCATTTCTTCTGGCATATAGCTCGAAGGTATACTTATTTTCACATTTAAGCAACACAGTAAATCGTTTGCAGAATTTCTCTCACATGGAAAGTACAAAGCAGAACAAAACTGACATTTCGTAGACAATGACCCAATAGAAAACGAAATGACCTCACTATCACGACACCTACGCTGACTTTCTCTTTCCCTGCGCCCAGTTAATGTACGTTTGCGTCTTTTGGGGCACGTGGACAACGATTCGGAATTCGACATAACCTGTAAACAACTTCACTGCTTCAGTACAACCGGGCAAAACCCACTGTGCGAATGTTCTCTACAAAATACACCACTGAAGCAAATACATGCAAACTGTCAACACCACAATTCAATTATTACACTCAAACAAAACCTTGACGAATTGTAAAGAAATCTCAACAATCAAAACAAAACATCAAGCAGCATGGACTCACATCTATGGACTCGTGTATATCGATTTTGAAACTGCCACCCTTTGAAAGAAAACAATTGACTATTGATAAGCGTACTATTAAAGAATGATTTAATTAATTAATTTACACCGTAAATGTTGGTAAATCAACACTAACAGTATCTGATAACACATCTAGGGATCATATTCTTTCACTTAAAAGAAAAAATACAACAATCGGTTCAGTAGAAGCTCTAAACGAAGCCATGGCAGAATACCTTATTTTTTTTTAATATATAGATTCCTTCTGTGAAGAAAGTAGTATCAATAATTTCTTGTTAAGTTTCTCGAAAACAAAAAAAATTCTGTGAAAATGAGCTCAAAATTGTGCATTTTCAGAAACGTTCAAACAATAATTTCTCAAAAACTGCTTGAAATTTCCAATGGAATTTGTACATAAATAGGTTCAGATTTTACTTCCCTGTGGTACTTTTAAATGCATTTTTCAGTTCTACTATTAGAGGGCCGACAATTTGAGAAAATGTGCCGATTATCTTTTACGCACCATTGCCTGGGAAGATCTATTTCTATCGCTTCGATTCGCTGAATGTGTGATGATGCAATTATTTGTGCCATAAACGGCATATACCTCATTATCTGTGCTGTAAGACGTCATTTTTAAATCATTTCTTCCAATGTATAACGTTGTTTCTAATGCGGAAATACAAAAATGATTATAATACATAACTGCATTGAATACTTCGCCGGCACAATCTCCTGAAAAACCAATATCTTTCTTTTCACAAGTTATTCTTCTAGAGAGCCTTAGGTGGCCGAGGTCGCTGGCCTATGGCCTCTGTAGTCCGTGTTGTATCCCGGCACTCGCCGTAACGTGCAATTTTATGGAAGGCAGCGCGGCCTCCGCTTGCGCCGGCGCCATCTCGTTATTAATGGAAACTCCCGGCCGCGCAGCCGCCCCTGCGGGCCAGACGACGGCCTGGGAGGTTCTCGCCCCGCCCTCGCCACGCCGCCCACGCCCCGCCCACACGCTCGCCCAGGCGCCCGCCCAAATTTCGCCCTCGCCCCGGCCCTCGCCCCGGCCCTCGCCCCGGCCCTCGCCCCGGCCCTCGCCCCGACCCTCGCCCCGGCCCTCGCCCCGGCCCTCGCCCCGGCCCTCGCCCCGGCCCTCGCCCCGGCCCTCGCCCCGGCCCTCGCCCCGGCCCTCGCCCCGGCCCTTTATGACGTCACTGTAGTGACGTATAAGGTCCCGATTCTACGGCACCGTAACAGCTGATGAAATGTCAGACGCAGCAAAGTAAAAACCGAGCCACGCTGCCTCTGTCTCCCGTCCCTGCTTCCCCCTGCTCCAACCACACTGCCTCGCAGCTCTATCCCCCGCTTCCCAGCTCTCCTGCTGTCCACTGCTCCGCCCCATTGCTCACGCCGCCGCGCTGCACATCCCTCCATGGTTCTCACCGTCCCTGCTGAGCCGCCCAGCCCTGCTGTCTACTGCTCCGCCCCATGGCTCACGCCGCCGCGATGCACATCCCTCCATGCTTCTCACCGTCCCCGCTGTGCCGTCCCGCCTTTGCCTCTTATGCCCCCGTCTCTTTTACTACCGATACCTCCCGCCTCAACCTCGGTACTATACCCGCACGTTTTCTTGAGTCCCGGAATACGTACCCTGACTCTTTTGAGTACAATTAAGTGTAAATGACAGCAACAGCCTTGTAGACAAAATCTGATGACCATGAATGTTCGCGCCCGTGTAGTAGAAACTATTTTATCGAAACACGAACTGCAAATTTGATATAAAATTCCTTTTGTCAAAATAACCTTACTCTCCACTCCTCTCACAACGAGTGAAGCGAGGGCTCAAGAAAACGGATAATGCTTCTCCCCCGCCAATGTGGCCTGCACTGCCCCTGTCTCCCGCCCACGCTTCCCCCTGCTCGGTTACATTGCACCGAAGCTCCCCACCCCCATCCCCACCAACACCCCCAATCCACCAACACCCCCCATCCACCACCACCCATCCACCACCACCCATCCACCACCACCCATCCACCACCACCCATCCACCACCACCCATCCACACTGCTCTCCACAGCTCCGTCTCATTGCTCCCGCCGCTGCACTGCCACGCCCCTCTAGTCGCAGACTGCACGGGTTCCATCTCTTTTCTTCTGTCCTCGCCATAGCCTCAGCCACCGGCACTCTCTCGCTCTTCCCCGCCCCGTGAGCGCAGCGCGGGGGCGAGTTCGTGGGAGGGGAGCGAAAGGCGGGGCCGGGAATCCGAGCCGTCCCTGCCGACCCTTCCACGCTGCAGTCCAGCCCGCCCCGCCCAGCACTGGTGCATTAAATTCCCATGGAGCTTCCGAGGACATGAAGCAGGGCATTAGGGAGACCCCAATTGGAGTTAATTATTATCGAAAGTGCACCACTGACGATTCCGCCGCTGACTCCTGAAGTACTACCTCAGTAACAATTCATAGTTTGGGCACCGTTTTCTCAAATAAGGTGACCTGTGCTTTTAACTCGTTCCGTGGATGCGATGTTGAGAGTACTGAATAAACTATAGCTTCTGTTTCGAAGTGTCAAAATGCTAGTGCATGATTTTCATTTCTTAATTGAAATTGAATGATTAATCAATACATCGATTTTTTAAGGGCACCAAATTCAACGGACGTTAGTCTGGTAAGTGTAGTGCACGTTATATCGCGAGAGGTGGCGATTTACCTCTCCTTCTCTCGCCACGTGTTGTGGTAGTCATGTGACCTGCTCTGAATATATCAGATCTTAATTGATATTCTTATTAAACTAATGTATGTTTCAATTATTCCTTCAACGATTCAAAATAACATTCAAAATACTCTTTTTGAATTAAATTTCATTTAAATCAATTTGACCGATAAAAAGCCCAAAGTTCTTTCTAAATTAAAGTCTTTCGTTTAGTGTTTTAAATTACTGTGTTTTTTTAAGACAGTTTTTCGTGGATATTTGATAAAAAGTTGTCACAATCCGGATCAAAGACTAAAACTCTTCTTTTGGTGTTTCAAAAAAATAATTATTAATTGTATTTTTCTTCACTTCATCAACCACGTTCTTTCTGTGTTCCTGCGTGCAACACTCGTTGTTTCCACTTGTGCTTTATTTATATCATCCACTGTCTGCAGGTTTCTTCTGTGTCCAATAGTATCCTTGCTGTAACATTCTTCTATGCTGCTTTCTGTGTGCTCTACTTTCTGATGAAAAAGATGTCGAAGTTCATAGAATGTCTTTGTAGATATTAACCTTTGCCTTTTACTTTATGAATTTGTTGAGCCTAATTAGATACACCCAATCAATTGGTTTATTGTATTTATTAGTTCTACTAATGAACTATTTTCATTCGTTACAGCCATCCAATGGTCAATATTTAAAAACATGTTCAACAAATATGTTTGTACATTTCCAACTGGTATTTGGAAATACACAAACACATTATTATATATTTAAATCGAGTATTATTTGTGTACTGATTGTTACAAACTTAGTCAAAGAAATCTTCATGATTTACATATTTGTCGACATCCAACGATGACTATAATCACTCATTACCAGTTTTTAGAAATGCAGATAATGATTTCCTACCTGCTTGCCGAATCCGCTTTCTTTGCTCACATGTCTTGGATTGTTTTATTCTAAACTACATTAAATTAATAAATACTTGGAATATTATCTTTACTTACACATTTTAGTAAAATCCTCTCTATTAACGACGCTTTTCTGAAAGGAAAGGTACCTGCAAACATTTCCTTTAATCCTCAGTAGCGAGTCCACTCGCGTCAAATCATATGTCGAGGATGAGTGCGCCGCTTACTCGATAATTAAGATAGAAATTGAATAAATAAGAATTCTCAATGTAGCCTCAAATGCTGCCTATCACATATCTATACATAACTACAAAGTTTTGTTTAATTTCTTTGCAAATAATTGGTACCTACAAGATAGTTTTCTTTGCTTTTTCTTCTTTTTTTATGTGTTGAATGATAAGCACACTCACTCAATCAAATTCTGTAAACCAAATGGGTTTCATGGAGGTAACTCTAAAGCGTTAAATTATTGCTTCTGTTCTTGAATAAAAAAAGATAAAAATAGTGTTGCTAAAACATCACGTACTTTCTCGCCCGTATTTTCACGCAAAATTACGCAAAAAGTACTCAAATTTTCGAAAAATCATGCCTAACCGTATTTCAAAATCTATCTTTAAGGAACAGATTTCATTAAGGGAAACATATGTATCTTTAATATTTCAGTTATAAGAAAACGCCGGAAAATTTTGAATTTTTGCAATTTTCGAAAAAAATCAGGGTTTTCAACGATCATGAGACATGCACCATTCTCTTACACGTCATTCACACTAACAAAAAAAAATAATTCAAAACGATAGAGCCATTTTTTGAAAATTAGGAAAATGTTCCAGGGGCTTCATGTAAAGTACCTCCAAAATTAAAATATCAGTTTCAAATTTGAGGTCGCAACTTCAGGCAGATCGATTGGGTAATATCAATTTTGGAGAAAATTGGCTGAACAGATTAGCGGACGGACGGACGTTTTGCTGTTATTAGATTTTTCGGTATTATTACCCACAAAACTTGGATTGTGGATACTTCATATAATAGAGTATTTCATTCTTCTAAATTTAGCGACTGAATTTATCCACTTTTTCGTTACCAGGGTCCTTTAATAAGTTTCTGCCGGAAATTCAACATTTTTTCGCGTAGCATTACATAACTTTCACTCTTCTACGTAGCGAGAAATAAAAATTAAATGTCGTAACGAAGTAAATAATTATATTTTTTGTAGTTTTCTTATTTTACAAGGATAAGTGAATAAATATTTGCATTCAATATTAATAACTGAATACAACAACAGCACAAATGAGTACAATGAGACCATTTTGCAAAAATGGCACCATGCTTTTTAATGAACTTGGTCCGTCTTAGCAACAGCTTTCCGATACTCTCAGAAAAAAGGATTTTCGAATGAGCAAGCCATGCAACAGGATGCTCTGATTCCTCAGCCAATCTCTTGCTTGGAGCTAAATCTTCAGCTCCTTAAAGTAAAGGAAGGTGGCGTGGGTCCCATTTTCCCTGTTTATTCACAATTTAAAAAAATACATAAGTTTGAAATCTCTTTCGGTGTTTTCCTACAACAACAGTACTGAAGATAGCAATTTTTCTTCAAATAAAGTTTGTTCTACACATTTAGATCTTTAATTCAAGTCATGTAAATTTGTTTGAAAATTACATGAATTTTTATTCTATATGAAGTTCTTGTCCCATTTTGAGTGAAATATGGACACTTTTAAGAAATATTGAAAACAAAATTTTCTAAACACACACTTTTTTGTAGTTTTTTGTAAGGATAGTGCTTTGCATGCAGTGTACAATATGAAATAATTGCAGTATTTTTGCATCCTGTTGTTATTAAAAAACACAAATATAATTTTTTCTCTCTCCCACGTCGTTAATATTTACATTACCGGTGATTTGTATACGCATTCTATTTGCGAGTATAAAAGCTTTAAATGAATTAAATTTCATGAAATATCAAAATTTTCTATGAAAATTAACTTAAATTTGCGCATTTTTACAAACGCTCTATCGTCCTTTCTCGAAAAATACACCAACTTTTTCTTACAATTTTTTTCTATCATTAGCCCTAAATACACTGAATAAATTTGTCTAAAACCATTTTGCTGTATTCTTTTGAAGTTGTTTTTCTTCAAAAATTAGATAAGGTTTTTTGAAGAACCTGTAGTATTTGAAGTACTTGGAGTATTTATTATGGTAATTTTTTACGCATTGTCACATTTTTTAGTCCAATTGATTAAAAAAATGTCTCATGAAATTTCTCGGAAACTCAAAAATGTTGGGTAAAAATGAACTTCAAAATGCACGTTGTCAGAAAAGCTCATACGACATTTTCTCAAAAACTGCTTCAAATTTTTCAACGAAAATTTGCATATAGGACCAAGTTCCGGACTCCTACAATATTATTATAAGTCATATTTCAATTTTACCATTAGGGAAGAGAAAAATTGAAAAAAATGTGAACAAATGTCCTTGAGGCGCTAGTAGATCGCCACAGAGAAGAGGTTGAACAAAGCCGGAAAGGTAAACCAGACTGAAGAGAGAAGTAAACTAATTAGTACGACAAAGGCTGTGCCATTCTCTACCAACACTAGTTACTTTCTCGCGTACTGCTTATGCAATACAGAGAAAATATTGTTAATGCTGCAGGGCAAAATTAGCGATTTTTCGACCGCATATCTCTGATTGTCAGGCCCTGGTAATGAAAAAGAGAATAAATCTTATTTCTATATGTAGTAAATCACTTCCTCTAATACGTTAAGTAGTCAGAATCCATGTTGGTTTTTTCCGATCGATACCAAAAAATCGTTTGGCAACACGTCATGTCTGTCTGCGCTACACCCTTCACACACTAGCACCTATACCTTTCAGCCTATTTTCTCAGATATTGATATTCTCTGATCTATTTGAACGAACTCTAGGTTTTAGGAGTTTCAAACGGATATTCTGATTTTTGCCTACTTTACATGAAGCTTCCAAAAAGTTTCAAAATTATCTCAAAAATGGCTCCAAATTGTTTGATTAAACTTTGCACTTGGAGAGCAAAAAAGGGCGCTTAAGATAATGGAGCAGGTCTCATTCTGTCGAAAACCCTGATTTTCCGAAAATTGCAAAAGTTCAAATTACTTTCGGTATCTTCCTTCAAATACTATATTGAAGATGGAGATTTTTTTTCCTTAATGAAATTTGTTTGATAAAGACAATAAAGACAAGTGAGGGTGTTTCATTCTCTTTCATGGAAACATTCACCTACGTCATGTAAATATTAGGAACAATTAGTAGCCAGCATATTTTCGAAATCCTGAATAATTGTTTACAGTGCATTTGAATTTTTCTCTGTTCTTAAGTTTTCATTCTTCATCTTAAGCGAACTCACGGGCTAAATCAATTTATTTTGGCATCTCTGTTCGGCCCCTTAAGTTCAATTATTTTAATTCGCTGCGTCCATTACAATTTGTGGATATTCTGTTACTCAGAATGTGTAAACGGCACATATTGGGAAAAGCTGAAAAAATCCAGAAAGAAAAAAAGAAAGAAAGAAAGAAAGAAAAAATAATTAACACGATTTTCTGGGAACTAGAAATAACTAAATGAATTTTAAATTCTCTTGCATTAAATGTTACGTAAATTTACTGTACTGTAAATAATGTAGAGTTTTAATGCAATTAATCTGTATATAAACGAAACACTCCAATAACATACTTAAAAAACAGCATATTCACCCTTCTCTTCCGCTCCACATTATTTCTCGCTGTCTCTACCTGATATGTATAACCCTGATTCTATTCCTAGTACCTGATCTCTAAAGTGCCGATACATCGAATGGAATCGTTTATGCCGAGGAACAAAAGTAGGGAGCTGATTTCTATGATTTTGCATAATTTGCCCGTTGCTTCCGTGCATACCTAAGTGAAATTTCTTGACATTTGGTTAGAATTCGATGCTATATAGATTAATATGTTAGTACATATTTGTCCGGTTTTTCCTGTTGGAGCATATTTGTGTAATTATAGGCGTATAATTTGCATATTTCGGACTTGTCTATAAAACATTTCATCTTTTCATTGAATCTATTTATTTGTGAGCGTTCATTGATTCGAAATAGCTTGTCACTGTTTGCGCTTTTTTCTTTTCTATAGTTAATAAATTACTTGTGCAAACATAAAATATTTCATGATAATATATTGTTAAACAAGTGGGAAGAAATACAAGACATACAATGTACTGTACAATACTTTGTACTCCAAGGTGAATATTTACTTCAATTATTTATCTTGTGAACTAAGATAGATTGTATTATATTAGCATAAAAATATATCTTTTCATTCCAAACATGCTTCTTCTGAATTTTACCAGGAAAGGTTTTCACAGAAAAGGAAATATTGTTGATTTTAATTGCATATTAAGGTGCGTATTTGAGAAGTTTTTGGTCATAAATTCATATTTTTAATAGCATATTTCATTATTTTTTAGGGCAAACAATCCTCTCCCTAAACATAAGATTCCATTCGATGAATCGGCATGCCGCGTGGGGTACGTCGATATACAATGATCGACTTCTTGGCGAACCGGCAGCAAGAGCTTGCCTTGTTCGCCACCAGATAGCGGCATTGAGTCGCGTATCTGCTGCTCTCTAGCGGCGCTACTGCAGTGCTCCTACGGTAACAAATGTAACTACCATCAAGGATGTCACTTGCAGCGCCTGGTACGAAATAGTCATCAGAGCTTGATTCAAAAGTTCTTTCGAAAGAGAGAAAAAAAACAGTTCAAATGACCTGCAAATTGTAAATGGCAGTAATAATACATCTCTGTAAATAGGTTTAATTATGTTAATAAATGAGGGGAGGTTTTGCAACTATTTTCTTAGTTTCCAATTGAAGGTTCAGATAGAGAACGAAAAGGTATAAGACAACATCTATAGCTCTTCGTCGTCACACAAGAATCCCCGTTACGCTAGAGATCCTCGGCAAACAGTCGAAATGGACATTTACTTTTCCAAGGTTTCTTGCTCGACACTGGATCTTCGCATCCAAGAATAGTCCAACAAACGCCCTCCGCAAATAAGGGAGACCGCGCCCGCCTTCCTTTTATTTTTATTCCTCCGACTTCGATTTTATCGGCTTCGTGCAGTGGCGCGCCTATCGTTCGGCGGCGGAACTACAAGGGAGAGGCATCCGCCATTGCGACGCCGAGTTTCTCCGCGTCGCCTCTAGATGGGTCTGGGTGTCGATTCGGCGGCTCGGCGGGAGCGCCGGGCCGCGGCACTTGGCCACGTGTTTGTCAGCTGTTGTGGTGGGGGGCCGCCTCGGCAGCGGGAGGTGGTGGGGGGTGGGGGCGGGCAGGCCGGTGGCGTTGCGACACGCGCGAGAGGAAGGAGGTGGAGAAGCGGCAGCAGGAGCAGGAGGCGCGAGCGAGAGCGGCGAGCGACCGCGCGCGCAGGAGCGGTGGAGGGGGGAGGGGGGCGGCGGGAGGCGGATCATGACGCCCCGCTCGGCGAGCGGGAGCCGCGAGCGCGCACCTACCGGATGCCAGCCCGCGGCGACGCGGACGCCTGCACGCCGTGACCCTCGCCTCCGCCCCCGCCGCCGCCCTCGCCAACGCCCCCGCGCTCTCACGCCCGTCTCCCAGCGGCTCCCGCCCCGCCCCGCCCTTCCCTTGTTGACGTCCAGCTCCGACTGGCCTCTCCCCGTCCCAACCCACCTCTCCCCGCCCCGCTGCTCCCCGCCCTTCCTCTCCCCGAACCATTTCTCCGAGCTTATTCTGCGTCGCCCTCCCACCACGTTCGTCCCTGTGGCCGTTCTTTCCCATTCCCGTTTTTTCCCGTCCCATTCTCCTCCGCCCCCATTCTCCCCGAAACAATTCTCCTCCTCTTTGATCTTCCCTGCCCTCGTTCTCCCCCGCTCCCGTTCTTTCTTCTTCTCCCGCCACAATTCTTCACTTCGTTCTTCCCCGCTCCCGTTTTCCCCGGGTCTTCCTCGCCACCATTCTTCTCTCATTTGTTCTTTTCCGCTCCCGCCCTTTCCCGTCCCTGTTCTTGCCCGCCACCATTCTTCTTTTATTTGTTCCTCCCCGCCCCCGTTCTTCCCCGCTACCATTCCCGCCGCGTGTCGTCTCTCCGCGTCGTGCCCACCGCTCCCCTCCCCCTTCCCCTTCGCCGCGCTCCGCCGTCGCTTGACGCGGGGTTAACCGCGCGGGCGCGGTAAAAATAGGCCGCTTCTATTTTACGTACACGCACATGCGTACTCCGCGGCGGTGGCGGAGACGTCGCCGCCGCCGCCGCGTGCGGCCTCCCGAATTACCCTGCGGTCGCCGCCGTCGCGGCCGCGGCCGCGGCCACCCCGGGGTTCGCGACCGAGACCTCCCGTGCGGCCACGCCCCCTCGCCGCCGGCCACGCGCCATCGCATGCAGTCGGACCTCCATTTATCGAATTTCTATGTGTCAATCTCTATACATCCAAACTTTATATCTTTACCCCGGTGACTAAGCTGGTAAGTCAAAAGAACTTAATTTTTACAGGTGCGCAAAAAACACTGTAAACAAATGCTGTAAATCAGGGATTAATGATATTTAAACAAAACCTACATACAAACAGTTTTGTTTGAATATTACCTTTGTTTAAATATCTTTAATCCCTGATTTACTTCAATTGACAGTTGTTTTTTGCTTTCCTGTAAAATTAAGATTTTTTGGCTTATTCACTGGAGTCGAAGATATATCGAAACTCTATAATTCGAACCTCTGTACATCGAATCTCTATGTATCGATACTGCCTATCTATCGAAGCTCTCTAAATCGATTTTTTCTGTCCCTTGAAAATTCCATTTAAAACGTTTCTACATATCGCGAATTATTTCTGTATATCGAACTCATCCTCTGACTCGACAATTTTTTTCTATCATGTTGAACGGAATGGAATGGAAATGTTCATTACATAGAAGAAACGGAGATACAAAAATCCTACAAAATTCAAATGTTAACAGCTTTCCAGACAATTCGGTATCAGGGTTTTCGACTGAGTGAAAATGTTCCACATAAGAGTTTCAGTGGATTAATGAGTGTGAACAGTATTTTGAACGGATTGCATCAACAATGGAATTGTTTTTAAAATTTCGATTCAATGGTTTTGTCAGGTACGTATGCGATACAAATTTCTTGTTATTATTCATAAATATGTGGCACAAGTGATTAAAACATTTGTTAATTATTCGTTGTTGACTTTCCCACTTTACACTATTTTCAAAATTTCTTAGAAATACTTTCAAAAATTTCATAATTGTTTCTATTTTTCGAAGTTTCTACATATTGAATATTATCAAAGGAACCGTCGGATTCGATATACCGAGGTCCGACTGTATTCCACGTGTGCGTTTGCGCTCGCGTGCGCCTGTGTGCGTGGGTTTTACCACGCGTTCGACTCGTGAAACGGATTTCCCCCCTCCTAATCCTTCCCGCTGCACGGGATCATGCTCTCTAGAAGCAACTGGGTTTTTTCAAAATGGCCGTGCCATTCCTGGCTGCTGAATCACGTGTTGGGACTACCGAACGAGGTGGGAGATGTCGGAATGGAATGGAGAATGATGGGGGAAGTGGAACGTCGAAATGTGTTCGCGAACGTTCGTCATGATGGTTAATCTTCATAGATTTCTCAATACTAATTCGGGTTCTCGCTGTAAAAGCAAATAGATACATTAATGTAATTGAAAATCGTATAACTGTCGCGTAGTATTCTCACTATGCTTTTATAAAAAATGTACCAATTGTCAGATTGAGACTACTGCCACAGCATGGTCACAATAATTTGCGTTACACAGCTTCACCGCGACTGACGTTAAAGTGAAGTCCGTCAGCTGCAAGGGAAATAATTGCAGAAGTGCTAACTACGTATTGTTAATTCAATGAATTCTGCTTATATTTCAAAGTTCCGCTAACGTTTCAAGAGATCGTTCTATACATAAATAAGGACACTCGGGAATTCTGAAAAAAAAAAGAGTATATGAAAGAGATGAAGATTCATCATGCTCTTGTATTGTCTGACTCTTCACACTTAGATGTGGTTTCGTGCACATTTACATTCGCTCCGTATCTGTAGACGATCCAGAAACGCTCGTAATTTTAAGTATTCAATTTTTTGAGATAAAATTGTTAAAATATATTATTCTCAGTATTTCCAGCGTAATTTTTTTCTGCTAATTGGTTAATTACATGGCTATATCGTTTAACTTATTAAAATTACTTTATAAAATAAAGTTAGAATAATCCTCCACTAATTTCAAAATTTTAGCTAAATCACTTGTATGTATTTCCAATACATACAAAAATAATGTATATATGACTCGTTTTTTGCGAATTTCAAAATAGATCGAGAAACTGTCTAATTACAACCGTTCATCTTTTCTTTAATGATAAGCCGATATCTACCTACCGTTCTGTACAATACTTGTTGATAATTTCGTAAATAGTATTGGTAACATTCAAGTGACACATTTAAGAAAAAAGTGCGTTTCAAATGACCAGGTTCGAACAACATCTTTTGTATCATATATTAGTTTAAACTTTTTTTCCTAGGGCTTTTTGCAGCCGTCAGGCGGCTACTCTTTACATCCTGATGGGACTCAGTGTCGACCATTCACTAGACACCAACACACGTGCGGGCTCCTCTGATTTGGGATCAGCAGAACGCGAGGTCCTTCGTGACAACACATATATGAGACAAGGGACAAACATTCCTGACCAAGGCAGGACTCGAACCCGCGACCCTTCGGAACGAAGCGTTGCCAGTCCACGCTCTTAGCCCCCGCGGTCATCCAGGTCGGGAATTTACACATATTAACAATACTAATACTTTAGTTGTTACAATACTAATACATAGAATTTTTTGTGATTCTAAAACACTGAATATTTCCATAGTTTTTTTCACTTGTTCTAGATCTTTTGAGCAAATACTTCGATGTTCCTAAAAACTAATTGTAGCTCCTCTCCCTCCCAAACGTCACACATTTATTAGCGTATTCTTACAATGGATAAATAAATAAATGTCTACGAATTCATACCAAAAATTAAATATAAGGTTACAAACTTGCACTTTTGTAGCATCCTGTTTGTGAATGTTGATTCTGATGTATTTCATCAGCGAGTCTTACTGAGGACGCAACTCTGTAACTTCTCGGCGCCAGAAGCTTATCCCCTCATCCCCCCACCCCCGCGCTCACTTGGTCTTACCCTGGGAATAATCCTGTTCTTCCACGATAATTTTCCATTGCGTCACGAACTGCTCCCACGAGGCGAGCAATGCTGCTCGATGTGCAACCATGGCAATCAGCGGTTCGTGCCGGCATCAGCACATCCGAGTGCTTGTTGGAACTGTTGAACACTGGGCAGCCGCCTGGCGCGTGTACAAGGTTGGGAAGGCGTCGGTCTTCTGGAAAGCTCGTCAGGGGCATCGAAAGAAAATGTTTGAAAATTTAAAAAAAAAAAAAAAAAGAAACAAATATATTGTTGATCCAGAAAGTTTCAGATTCAACCTTCGTAGACCGACAGGTGATTTATACCGCCACCAACGAATGATTTTTCAAAATGTTCGACGATTATGAGTGAGAAATGTAATACTAGTTATCGTTAAGTAATATTTGTTCTCTTCCTTAATATTTGAATCGTTAAATCATCATATTTACGCACATTTGTTTAGTTGTTTGTGATCATATTATTTCGGAGTGACTTCTTGTACCACTGAATCCATTATAATACCTATCAATTTGTGAGTGATGTTGTAGTTCCTCATGCACTGCTGATACATTCTATCAGTAACAGTCTTTCTAATTTGAACATTACCTTTGCTGTAATTAGTCCGCTTCTACTTTGAATTGAGAGAATGTACATCCGTTTTATTTAATGAGATTCATAAAATATTTATCACAATTATAATTTATATTAATTAAATATAACATATTATGTAATATAATTGTATTATATAATATAGTATGAAATAAATAAAATATATTTAATTTTCCCAGGCATTCATCTTATCAATACTCAACGACTATGTGTTGCAGATGCGTTATTTTTGTCAACTGAACACCCTACTCAGAGTGGTCTGAGTGATTTCTGTGCAGTGTGAAGTTTTATTGCTCTTTACATTTCTTTTCAATTAGTTTCAACGTATATTACTATTTCATAATTCCTAATCGTCCAAGGTAACTCAATTTATGGAGGTTCATTTCGCTCTCGAAAGCAAACGTAAGTGTTAATCTTATTCTGTTTCCTAAAATGTAACTGTGTCCTGAATTTTTGTCTGAGTGAACTTATTGTGTTATTTTCGTTGAAGGCGAAATAAGAATTGAAGGGGCTTCCGTCAGATTTTGTTGCATCAAATAGCGGAAATTAAATTTCTTGTTGAAAAAACGAGCAACGTTAGTTTCGGAACATTTTCCACGTCTTTAACATCTTTTACAAATAATATATTTTTTGTCACTCTTGAAAAAAACTCGTTATATCTCCAGAAGAAAAAAATGCGAGTTGTCCCTTTTAAGACGAAGAACCGTGTACTGAATAGATAACGACTAGCATTGATCTTTGTGTGTTGTGATAATCGGTTGATGGGTAGGATGTTCCGAAAGAATATCATAAAAAAATGATAGAAGTAATTAGAGAAATTTAATGTAATAATGACAATGATACTAATGGTTTCATGGAACTTATTTAATTGCAACGTTATATTTAAATTATTTATTTCGTTGTTATAAAAAGCATTTTGCTATCTAAATTTTTTAGACTTTACGTTATTTTAATTTTATTTGTCCACGTGTCACATTCTTCACAATCCTTGCCCGTCAAATTTAATATTTAACTAAGATATCAATATTGTTGCACGGGGTTATTTTATTTTAAGCACGAGCAGTTTTGTCATTTTCTTTAAAAAAAACCAAAATGAATTTTCAAAGTTTTGGCACTCCTATTTATACTATATTCTATAACAAAATCCTGCAACCATTAACCGCCTTTTATGATGTGAGATTTCCTTGTCGCTGAGATAAAGGTGAAATCTCGATCGAGTTCTGGGGCACACCTGAACGACAAATACTGCTACAACAGGAAGTGTCCTGTCGTTTCCCGTTGCTCTCTGCAGCTGTATTGTAGCTGCGATCGGAGGATTTCACATTCCACAAACGGCGCAAGAAGGTAATAGAATCGCGCCATCGTCTGTGCAGACGCCAGTCACAACAGTACTTCCCCTCGCTAACGCGCCGGTTGATATATTTTGTAGGCCTTGTTTGGTGCGTGAACGAGGAGGCTTAGACAGTCGGACACCGTACGTAGCCGGAACGCAGGCCGTCCATTAAGGTCAGCGGTTTGCCTCCTCCCGCCGGTGCGTAGAAACTAGGCCGAGTGTTGATCCGGGTGAATACACGTGCCGGTGTCCTCATTGCTAGGCGAGGTCTTGTTCATAAAGCAACCGCACTCCCAATCTCTTCCGTGATTCTCGGAGCAGATCATGCGATGCTCAATTCAGAACTCGTTTTTATCGGCATGGAAATGTTGTGAGTTTTCCTTCTGCAGCTGTGCAAGTACGACTTTGTTTTTTGAACTTGTTGCCTCCTAGGTTGATTCTGTTCTAAATATTGTTGATGTAGTAAATTACGTGCGTTAGCGTACGTAGTATTAAGTTCGCTTCTGGAGCTTCGTAAACCGGGAAGTCATTGGTTCCAGAACCGAGTTAGGTTAATTTTGGATACGAGCTAGTAAAGTACCCGAATTGGACGGTGCTCCTACCTTAATTAGAATAATGGAAACCTATGCAAATACGCAAATATTAATACTCGCGAGAGAAAATTTCTAGTTGAAAACTTGCCAAGAACGCTTGTTTCGCACCTTTATTCATAATCTAGCTGCGTATTAGTAAAAGTGTCTGGTAGAAATTCTGCTGTTCAAAACCAAGGCGTGTAAACATAACTTCTCCTTCATACATCACATACAGTTGTACTTATTTTTTGACGATACGTGAATCAAATCAAAATCAAAGCCGGCTGTCCTGATCGTTCGATTTTCTTCGAAAAATTTCAGACGATTGCCTGAAAAAGACATTAAAAAGCGGGCTACGGACCGCGCGCAGTTTTTCTTTTCCCTTCGCCTAAAGACCACCGCAGTACTAAAAATACATTGATTGTTATCCCAGGTTTCTGACCAGAGTTGTTGGGACAGGTAAGGGAAAAACAGAAAGAGAATGCGCACTGCGGCAATTTATTGGAATATCTAATCCACGTTGTGTTCTTCCATATCCACACAAAAAGACAGCTGGAGGGTCGAACGTAGATTATAACGCCTTCGGGCACTAATGAACTGGAATAATGCGAGTCTTGCCCATTCTTAAGGATCTGATATACAACAACAAATAGTTTTATGAATACTCCCCCGAACATTAATACTCACAAGAAGCAAGAAATCTAGAAAATCGTTAATTTTGTTGAGTGTTAATAGAGGATCTAGCTCGGAAATTTCTCATTTGAAAGTCATGTAGCTTTCAAAACTTAAGAGGGAATAATGATTGTCGTTAAAATGAGATTTCGTTTGGCAAATAACGACAGAAAGAAAGTATTCATTACACGTAAAGAAATGTATTTAAAAATCATAATTGCAATCGTACAACAATCTTAGGGTACTTTGCGTTATACTATATATCGTGAGCATCAACAAAATTATTCTGCCTAATATAATAGCAGGCACTGTTATAGATGTACTAGAATTAAATTTAATTGAGAATAAGGTAGAAAATATTTAGATATATTGAAATTCGCCAGTCAACAGAAGTCACGTATTCGTCACGTCAGGCAACATCAGTTGACGAAATCTGAAAATTAAGTCGCAATTTGTTACAGAGCTAAGTTTTTTGTACATCGTCTTATTTTTTCTAGAGTATTGGGTGGAATGATCTAGATCACCTACTCACAAATAACTATCATTTTAGTATCGTATGAACGAATGCCACATCAAGTTTCAATCTTCTCTTGACTGAAAACAAGCGTTGCGAGCAATTTAACATTTCTCTCCTAAAATCGTCACAAACTCTGCAAGTTCTACATCTTTTAGCAAAGCCAATACTTACAACAAAGGTACGATAAGCTAACTTTTAAAAGCGAGACACCTCAAGACAGCGCTCAAAACAATCTGAGATTATGCTCACGAAAGGAGTAAGTTCTCGGTTTTTATTCATATTGATGTGAGCATATTTACTGAGCCTAGAAAAGTGAGTATTTTCTCAAGTTTGAGAATTTACTCATTTTTTGACAATATTCTTGAAACTTTTATTCATACGTTACCGAGAATCTGCTCGGAAATCGCGAGTAAATAGCACATGATTATTTTTATTCATATCACTCATTTTCACTTCATTTTCATCCTGATAATTTTCGAGTGGGCGGCGTTGTGGGATCTTCGACCTGCATTCTGCTGCCCGTGTCGCCAGCGACTTGTGTAACCGCCAGATCCCGGGCGATGGCCGACGATTCCTTCTCTGGAATGTTCACGCATGACAGTCTTGTCGGGGACGTTTAGGCTTTCGCAAGGTCGAAGGGGGGGAACGCCCACGCATGTCGTGGAGCAAGCTTTCAGCTTTCTCGAAGATGATGCGGCTCTAAAAGAGATCGTGAAATCTACTCACTGGCCCAAAATCAACTCTCTCATAAAGTGGCGAAATAATATCGGATGAATAACTACGATCGCTGTGTTTAGCAACAAGTCACCAACTCACTGGGAACCAATACAATGTCAAAACTGGATACCATTAAATTTTAAAAGTGCATAAAAATATATATTTTATACTTTGGAAACTTAATTTTTAATAATATATAGTATCTTAAAATTCAGATTGATTTGTATTTTATGTTCTTCAAAAAAATGTAATTTTGGATTACATTTGGAAGATATTTTATCAAATATAAGTAATAATTCTAGTGTCCGTTACCAAAAGAGACAATGCCGTTAATGAACAAATATATTAGTGGTGTTCTACGAAAAAAAGAGGAGGAAAGTTGCGTTATGTAATTTACCAGCGTCAAAGGTCGCTTTAGAAATAGTAATTGACAGGGATATTCAGTTATTCTCAAGAAGATCAGAACGTTTCGAGTGAAAAAAAGTATCGAAATATTACGCGACTTGAGATATTTTTTTCGCTAACGAATGAATATAAAATACTTCGAAAAAGACTTGAATAACTTATGTACAAACATGCAAACATATTTGCAAAAAATTCGAATTTTATGTGAAATTAAATTTAAAAAAATAAAGTAAGCTTCTGTCAACATATATATGTTTATTAAAATATAATAAAAAATGATACAACCACAGTTGTTTTTTTTAAAAAAAACGTGCATTTGTAAACAAGATGTCTGAAGATGGCTATAAGGTTTAACGAAATGTCACGTCACACAAAACTACAATGTAAATAAATTTAATCACAATAAAGTACAAGAATAAATAAATCTGAATGTCATTTGCAATGAAGGTGGAACTGTTTTAATTAATAAGACTATATTCTTTCATAAAGGCAGAAAGAAAAACATTCAATGTGAACAAATTTTCAGTTTGAAGTTGTATACAGTCGTATACAGACGCACCTCAAGCATAAGCAAGAATTCTTAGCGCATAGATACAATATCTTTCAGGAGTTCAACACAGTGTTTACATCTCTCCATGAATATTCGTGACGGAACACAGTTTTCCGTCGCGGTTGGCGGCGGTTACAGCGGAAGCCGAGCAACCCCCAAGAACGCGCTACCGTAACGGGACAAGGCGCGAGCGGAGGTGAGGACGAAGCAGCGGGCGCGGGTTGGAACGAGGGTGCGAGTTGGGACGAGGGCGCGGGTTGGGACGAGGGTGCGTGTTGGGATGAGGGTGCGAGTTGGGACGAGGGTGCGAGTTGGGACGAGGGCGCGGGTTTGGACGAGGGCGCGGGTTTGGACGAGGGCGCGGGTTTGGACGAGGGCGCGGGTTTGGACGAGGGCGCGGGTTTGGACGAGGGCGCGGGTTTGGACGAGGGCGCGGGTTTGGACGAGGGCGCGGGTTTGGACGAGGGCGCGGGTTTGGACGAGGGTCCGGCGGGTTGGGAAAGAATCTACAAGCTGGGGCGGGTGTGCGAGCTGGGACGAGGGTGCAGGCGGGGATAAGTGTGAGGCCGTGGAGGGAGGCTCCGTTGGGAAGCGGAGCGCGAGCAGGCCGGAAGCACCCGCCCTCAGGCATGCATCTGAAACGTTCGACCGAAAGCCCCACGCCTAGGCAGGCCCGCATTCGCCCCTCACTCAGAGACGATGATTAGGGGAAATAGTTTTTTTTCTATTATTTTTAGAGGTAAGCCGCGGGCTTCCAATTATAGATAAAATACCACTAGATGCTATTAATTTTACGTATCATTTTATCATTATCATGAAGTCAACTTTCGTCATTATCCCTTGGTAGACAAACAAAATCGCATACTTCCTCTCATATTGTCTACATCAGGGTCAGGTCTGGCAGATTTCATATTTACCACCGTATTGTAGCAACGACTTCAGAATCCACCTTTAGTTTTTTACAAATATTGATTCATCTTTGTTCGGCCATAAGGTGTTTCAAAGCTTTTTAATGTAATGCAAGGTTTGGCAAGTACATACAATACATACAAATGAACAATACATACAATATTTGACAAATTAATGAAAATAATTTTAATAATTATAACAATTGACAAGAAAATCTCAGGAATGAATCTGTATTTGCTGTATTTTGTAGATGATACAATCAATAAACAATTAAGGAAGACTGTTGGAAATATACTGTTGTACTAAAACTACATATATATAAACATATATATGTTTTAGTACATTGACGTCAGCAAGTTACGGACGTTACTATAGGTCTTTGGAGAAACGAGTTTTAATTATACGATTTGGTTTAGCTGATTTGCTAAAGGAGAAGTGTTTTGTTGCTGGGCACCCTGAAAGTGAATCTCTAGGAACTGGTGTTCCACCCATTCCAAGACCCTTGGGTAAAACTACCTAGCACAAATCAGTTTGCTACTAACTCTTTCGACACGGGCTAGATAGCCGAGTCGAGTTCAGGCGCTGTCTGGAGGAGAATTCTCCGATCAACACCAGGCGAATGCCGGAGCAGTAACCTATCAACCGAGTCATGAACCGCGCGCGATTTTTCCTTCCCCTTCCTTGCCCTTTCCTCATCCCGTACTTACACCTACTTACACTTACTTGTCTCGATTGGGGAGGTGCCCTACTGGTGGGGGATATCTGATTGAGAAACCCCGCTAGACAATGATAGATCAGCGCCGGATCTCGCCATCCAGCGGGGAAAAATCACCGCCACCTCACGGGGGAGAAACATGCACTACAGTTACGGAACTAATGACCTTGGACGTTGACGCGCTCGGAATCATCAATCAATCAATAAATCCATCAATCAATCAACCAACCAACCTAACTGTTTCAGGACTCGGGTTCATGTTTGTCCTAACCTGAACGTCTGTGCACCTGTTTCGGGTGTAGTTAAACATCTACAGGGCTGGGCTCACCTTCGCCGGACTCAGGCAACGGTGGGGCTGGGGAGCGAGGGGTAGGTAAGGCCAGACGGCCACCGAAGTGAGATCACGAGCCGCGAAAATCCGTACGAGGAAATTTGTCACGTATCCCGAACGGGATGTGCCCCTGTGCAGCAACTCGCCGCTTTGCCAACGGGAGCACTTCAGGATGTGAGAACCTCGTATGAAAACGGCCGCGAGGGTAGCAAAGTGGGCGGTAGAACCGTGTGTTCCCGCTTCAAAAGAACAATGCGACAGGCCTCTGGGAAGGCGGTCCGCTGCACGTAAGACCGGGGGCATGTGGCAGATAGGAATCGCGTATATCGCTGCACTTGATCTCCGCGACCGCATTTGGGCGACGGCAGCCGGGCGTCGGGACGTTCCGGCGTTTAACAAGGAACCTCAGGCATTTGTGAGTCTCTCTCCGCCCGTTTCCTGTGCGTTAGACTCCAGCCACTGGCACCGGGGGAGGTGGCTCAGGGCATCAACTAATATTACCGCAGTACTTCTTCGCTAGGGTTCGAGTGTGGACGGTAGCAGGATTTTCGACACTAGGTCGAGTTCATTCGCTGTCTGGAGGAGAATTGTAGCGGCTGGTTACTTTGATCGGTAGTTTTCCTTGTTTTTTCGTTTAACACCAGGCGAATGAGGGAGCAGTACCATAAAAAATGTGCCTCGGACCGCGCGCAATCTGTCCTTCCCCTTCCTTGTCCTATCCTCACCCCTTTCTTAGACACACATTAACATGTATACTCTACTACACAAGTCGGGAGACCGGTCGGGAGCTTAGAGCTTGTCCCGGCTGGGGCGATGCTCCGCTAGTGGGAGATATCTGGTTGAAGAAAAACCTGGGATCCGACGGTAGCTGACGGTCGGCGCTAGACGGCGGTCGGCTCCGGATCTCACCATCTAACGGAGGAAGTTCGCCGCCACCTCGCGAGAAAAAAAAACATGCACTGCACACGCGAAGTAATGATCTTAGCAGTTGACGAGCCCGGAGTCACTAATTAATGAATCAATCAATCGGCTACTGGCTGCGATAGCTCTGCGGCTTCATTCGCTACCTCTGCACCGTCGATGATTGAGAAGTCGTAGGATCTCAATTTCTCCTCCATTTAGAGGCGGGAATTTATTTTCATAATTGGGTTAAATTGAGCTTCTGATTTATGACTAAAGCAGTTAGAAGGGAAGGGAGGGGGGCTTTTCTTAACTCTGCGGAACACGTGGTCGATTTATCAGATGACTGCGTTGATAGTCATCGAATTATTTGAGAATATCGTCGTGCTCATTACCTCTATCATTGTTCACAGATCTCACAGCTACCAGTTCGTGCTCATAGGCTCTATGACGAGAATAATCTGTTAAACTGCATGTAGCGCCGTTTACCACAGGCCGGAGCGAGTAGTACAATATAATAATTTATATCTTCCTCTTATTATTGATAAACATTATACTTCAATAAAGTTTTGAAGTTTGAAATTTAGTAAATATGTTTAATAAGTGCTTGTGCCCGAAACACTTCATAGTCAGCATGAGAAGCAATATAACCTAAAATTCAAATAATACATCTGGGAGTATTATTGCGCGTGTGCTCGAAAAACGTTTACTAGTGCGTGTGCCGCAGGACAACAAACTAAAACGAACTTAATTTAAGCTTATATCTAATTTAACACTTAATATGTAAGCACTTTAGTATACCTAACTTAAATTTATTTCTCTTGATGCTAAGTATTGTTCATTCATTTCCTTTTTATTTAATTGTTTAATTGCTAATTAAATTTGTTTTCATTTTCGTATCATTATTATATTTCATACATAACCATTCATTCATCCCATTCTCTCACTGCACCACTCGTTGGAGCATCCGGGGGTGGCGGGTTTTCGATATACATAGCTGCGTCGAATTCAACCTCTGTGGAGGAGTATTCTGGCGGCTAGCTGCTGCCATGGGTACTTTACTGAGGTTTTTCCGATCAAAACCAGACAAATGTCGGATGAGTGTGATAAAAAACGGACCGGGACCGATCTCTCCGTCCTCGGCCTTGCCGTCGTCGGCCTTGCCGTCGTCGGCCTTGCCGTCGTCGGCCTTGCCGTCGTCGGCCTTGCCGTCGTCGGCCTTGCCGTCGTCGGCCTTGCCGTCGTCGGCCTTGCCGTCGTCGGCCTTGCCGTCGTCGGCCTTGCCGTCGTCGGCCTTGCCGTCGTCGGCCTTGCCGTCGTCGGCCTTGCCGTCCTCGGCCTTGCCGTCCTCGGCCTTGCCGTCCTCGGCCTTGCCGTCCTCGGCCTTACTCTTACATATGCATGCACTACACAAGCTGACAGAACGGTCGGAAGCTTAGGGCTCGTTTCGACAGTGACGGTGCTCCGCTGGAGGAGATACCCGGAGGGGAAAAATCACTACAAGCTGACGTGCAGGTTAGCGTTGGATCTTACGACCCTGTGGGTGGAACGCGGTGACCTCTTTTGATGTAATAGGCTCTGCACTTAGGGGAACAAATAACCTTTCGTTATGTTGTCTTTTGGCACTTTCAAATGTTACATGAACAAACTGTATGTGTAGTATAATAACAACCGTAGTTACCTGGAAAAATACTAGCGAATTGTGACTATACTCATCAATGTTTTATTTCTCTGGAATAAAAATATTTTTTTCGTTGCGGTCAACAAAAAATTAAAGATGGTTTACAGGATTTTCGACACTAGCTGGTCAGCTTGGTCGAATTCAGTTGCTGTCTGGAGAAGAATTCTAGCGGCCCGCTGCTCTGATCAGTAGTTTTCCGTGGTTTCTTTGATCAACACAAGGCGAATGTCGGAGCTCTACACTAACAAACGGGCCATGGATCGCTCACGATTCTTCCTTCCTCTTCTTTCTCCTATCGTCACACTTACACTACAACATGCACTACACTGCCACACATGCCGGGAGACCGGTCAGGAGATTAGAGCTTGTCTCGACTGGGGCGATGCCCCGCTGTAAGGAGATACCTGGTTAGGGGAGTAGTCAATGGTAGGTCGGCATCGGATCTCGCCATCCAGCGGGAGAAGATCACCGCCACCTTCCGATGAAAAACATGCACTACACGTACGAGACTAACTCATTTGTTGACGCACCCGGAATCACTAAGAACCAACCAACCATCGGATTAATACGACCCTAAAATGCCAACTACATGTTCTTCCACAAACCCCCATCTTCTTATTCGGAAGAATTTGGTCGCATCAGTACATGAAAATTACGAAGTCGCCTTCCACCTCTGTTCTCCCGGCCAAGGATCTATCACTGTGTTCATTCACGTTCTCTTTACTTCAGAGATAATGACAAGTGAGATAATCGTAAATAGCGTCAAAAAGTGCTGCGTAGTTGTACGTCATAAATCAATGCTAGACAATTGATTACTGTCTGGTCTGAAGTACGCTTTGTATCTTGAGTGTCATTGTCTTTGGATTTAATCTAAATACATTATTTACCGTTTCAGAGTACTCTGATTACGTCGATAGAAGAAGAGGTGTAAAAAACACGCCAAATTAGCCTTTGCATTTTTGTGAAAGATTAAAACTATTTTCAGTAGTCACACGTGTGATGTTCATGTATGTCTTTATCAGTCATGCCTTAAAGGTAAAATAGTTTTGTGACTGTCAAGGTGTTTGTTTAGTAATCATCTCTCGATTCAGGGTTTAGGTGACACAAAATTAGTGTGCCTAGGCCTCATAGCACTTCTTGACATGGCGAATTGCTCTACAACTCGATTTTTACATTCCTCTTCACTTTACCTACATCCAGTCGTGGTAAAATGCCTTTAAAAATCCAATACTATGAAAGAAGTTCTGCATTCCACATTTAGCTGTTTTTTCATACTTCATTTAGTAACCTTCCTTGTAGATAAAAATCTTTTTATTTATATGATGAACAGTATATTTTAAATTTTGATTCAGTTTTTGTGTGTTTAATAAATATCAGTTTGGCACGAGTAACGAAAGACTAGTTATAGTCTTCTATTGCTGATGTAAGAAGGCATTTGTGTTTGTGTGCTTCCAATATTGTTTCCTTCTTTTAGAGTCAAAATTTTACAAATATAATGAAAGAATTGAATTTCTGAAGAATGACTTAACGGAATTATTCGTTGCTGTTTTTTCTATCATGTTAAAATTTCTCCTTAGTAAAAAAGAAAGAGTTCATTTTTGAAAGTCGCAGTGTAACTTCCCGTTGTAATGCAATGTTTCACAATTGCAAGGTGTCCTATATGATTCAATTTCACATTACACAAACGTTTCATCTCTGGAATATCAAATGCGTCACTTGTGACACATTCTGACGTACTGCTTTTCTTACATAGTTCCTAAACTTTTATTTACAACTTGATGTTACAATTATCTTCAAACTTGCTGCTAGAAAACAATAATTATTCAGTTGTCAAGGAAAATGTTCATATTTTTTACGTGCGGTCTAAAACATTACAATCTCGTAAGTTACTTTTGACATTATATTATTTGATGTAGTAATCCTACTTTAATAAAATATTACCAATCTGAATGCAACCCATGTTAATAAGCAACCCATTTGTAAACGCTGCATTAACCTCTTCCAATCGCATTAAGTCATTTGAGCAATAGTGGTTCTTGTTGGCGGCAAGGTTGAACCCACTTCCCCACTGGAACGGAATTCTCATAATTGTTGACAAAAAGCCGAGAAGTCCCCACAGAAGAGGCTATTCCCGCTACTTTGCTCGAGATCTCCGCTACGTTTCCGCCGCTTTGTTTACAAACACGCCGTCCGTCCGTCCGTCCGACCGATAGTCCGACCGTCGGACCGACCGACCGACCGCTTGCTCGAGCGGGTGACATAAGAGGGGAAGTTCGCGGGGTCAGAGGATCCGTGGCGGGGGAGAGGACAGGACAGTCGGTGGGAGGCGGCGGGGGCTGGGGCGGGGACTGAGGCGGGGGCGGGGCCGGTGAGAGCGGGGGCAGCGGCGGCGGCGGGGGGCGGCGGCGGGGGAGGGGGCGGCGGGGGGGTGCGACGGGGGGCGGCGGCGGGGGAGGGTGGCGGCGGGGGAGGGGGGCGACGGGGGGCGGCGGCGGGGGAGGGGGGCGGCGGGGGGGGCGACGGGGGGCGACGGCGGCGGCGGCGGCGGCGGCGGCGGTGGCGCGATAAGGGGACAAATCGCGGGGCACAAGCGTCTCCTGTTTCAAAAGCGCAGCGGCGCGGGCTATTTACGCCTGCGTTTGAGAGCGCTCGCCGCTTGTTTTAATCGGCCCCTCCCCCTTGCCACGCCCCCTCCCATTCCCTCGACCACCCGTGGGCGAATCCCCCGCCGTCCCGCAACCTCCGGCTTGGCTCCGGAACTGTATCAGGAAGCGCTGCTCTGGCCCAGCCGAAGTGGAACATTGCTAGAGATGGATGTTAGCAAATGGTAAAAGAGCGAAATGTTATCAAACGCTGAAAAAGAAGTAATTATATATTTAACGGTCGGAGCAGTATATTTCTGTAGGTATTCAATCTGCGATAAAGTGCGAAACTGATTGCAAAATGTGAAATCACGTACCAAGAGTAAAATGGTCGTGTATACGCGATATAACTACTAAATTACATTTTATGGTTTCCTTAGTGGTCGCTCTCTAACTAGTGATGCGACATCGGCAGCAACACGTCGTTTGAAAATATTCAATTTGACAGTGAAACTTGAAAATATTCAGTTTGAGACGGCGTGTTAAAAAATGGTGAAATATTGTATTAGTTTATATTATTTCTCGATTTTAATGCCAAAATTTTAAGGGGATTAAAATATTTTTTCTCTTGGTCCTTCCTTAATAATAATTTTCTCAACAAATGCTTCGAAATCCTAATCATATTTTTTTATAATGCAATAAATTGCTATGGCCTTGTTTTCAAAATGTGATTTTTAAAATTTAAAGTGATAAATTCTACCATCACTAGGCATTGCATTATGTATGGTGACATGTTTCACTGTTAATAATATATATTTTGTAATTAACTGAGCATAAATTAAAGTATTTGCTCCTTAATTTGTTCCGTAAGAAGGAGGTACAATTTGCATCTAGTATAGCCTCAGCGACTCATTAGTAAATCACTTGTCCGGTTTTAGAATTAATAATTCCACCAAATTAATTAATTTCTTCTTGAGAGTTTTGTAAAAAAACTGTCCAGAGTAAATTTAACTAAACAGAGATTTTTGTTAATTTAGTTTAATGCAGTTAACAAAAATAGGGTTCTGTTACTCGCTGATTTTTCTGAGCTAGAAAATATTTCCGGAAACTAACTTACAAAACTAATGGAATCCATACGAACATTCCGAACTTTGTGTATTAGTGTTTTAAATGTACAAATAGCTTCATTCTGAAACCCTACTTCGAATAACCAGGCCCTGTATAATTATGCAAATGTATTTGATGCGTTTTGGTGGTGAAATTCTAAGATAATGATTATGCCTGTAAAAACTGTTGAAATCAGGTTCTCGGATTGGATCGGTTCAACTTTCCTAGATCCACTGAGCAATTGTTGAGACGAGATTTTGTTGTACTTCCGATAGTTAAATGCAGGATTTTCGTCCCAAACAACATACGAACTATTAATTTTATGAACTTAAATAAATAAATGACAAAGAAATTTAAGAATTTATTTGTTTAAATAAATTTATTTATGAAATAAATAAGCCCAGTACTCTGCATGGATTAAGATTCTATAAATCTCCAGTGCATATTACCAAACAGTCTTAGAACCAGGTGATAAAATTGAACACAATGCCAAATAATTTACTTCATTTTACATAAATTTCGGTTCAAAGGATTGAGGCTTCAAAGAATAGCTAACTCTCCGAAAATGTAATAGAATGGTCATTTTGTGAATTGTGGCCTTGTGAATAAAACCCGAAATTTCGGGCTCCAAAATCTGGGTTTTAAGAGCTTCCCAATTACCTTCAGTTTTTAGTAATGCGTGATGAACAGAGGTATCATATGTTGTTGACTTATTGTGTATTCAGAGCGTTTGAGATAAATGATGCGTGTTTATCTAAAATGATTGAAAGTGTTCAGTGAAATTCAACCGTCAATGTATAACAATCTAAAATGTAATGTCGCGTCAGTATATATTTGAATATTTAATTATTCAATACAGGATATCCAAAATCGTGGAATAGGAAATTGACATAACCTCGTCTAAAGCTAAATATTTAAGGACATTGGAAGAAACGGTATCTGGAACTTGCTTTTTAATTATTATTATTATTATTATTATTATTATTATTATTATTATTATTATTATTATTATTATTATTATTGTACTTGTAACGTACCTTGCACGAACTTTTCTACCCAACAATTTATTTTTTCTCTATATTTATAGTTAGCAATTTAAATGTTTATGCAGCGCCCATTGTCAGAATTCTTTTGATCCTTTTTTCTTTCTGTAACACTGCCTCCCATTCCGCATGTCGCCTTTTAGAGGAAATGACGTACGCAACACGGGTGGTCTTCCAGTCAGAAGCAAGTATGAAAATGCCTTCACAGAAATTCTCGATACATTCTTCCCCTTCATTCCAAGACTGCGTCTCAATTACTGGATGCTTCTGGGTATTGGAAGAGCATGACAATTGAAGGCGCTTTTTGTTCAGTGTGATCGGAAGCAATGTACGAGTATATACATTCAATGGAGGATTGTTTGAAGTAGTTGCATTTTTTTTACGAAATGTTTCAAAATTCTTTGCCTTTGTGACAGGTCGTAATCCATGAAGGTATTATTTCTGTTCAAATTATCAATGCTTCAGAAGTGTAACACGTGCCAGGTTTTGGAATACATAAACGTGATTTGAACATCTCCTCCTCCATTCTTTGGGCAATGTCTCCAATCGATTATCAGCGGAATTTCAAATGTTGATTGATTTTTTCGTGTTTCCGGGCGCGTCAACTGCTTCGGTCATTAGTCCCGTTAGTGTAGTGCATGTTTTTTCTCGGGAGATGGCGGTGATCTTCCCCCACTGGATGGCGAGATCCGGCGCCGACCTACCGTCGGCTAGTGGGGTTTGCCCCTAACCAGGACTCTCCCACCAACGGGGCACCGCCCCAGTCGGGACACGCTCTAAGCTCCCGACCGATCTCCCGGAATATGTGGTAGTGTAGTGCATGTTAGTGTAAGTGTGTGTGTGTGTAAGGGGAGAGGATAGGACAAGGAAGAGGAAGGACAGATCGCGCGCGGTCCGTGGCCCGTTTGGTAGGGTACTGCTCCGGCATTCGCCTGGTGTTGATCAAAGAAACCACGGAAAACTACCGATCAGAGCAGCCGGCCGCTAGGATTCTCCTCCAGACAGCAGCTGAATTCGACCTAGCTGAAAAGCTAGTGTCGAAAATCCTGCCACCGTCAGGTCTCGAGCCTAGGACCTCCCGGTTAGAGGCGCTGCAATGACATCAGTTGATGCACTGAGCTACCGCTACCGGTTTCAAGTGTTCGAAATGTCTCCTCTGCGATATACAGAAATCCTCTATCAGCTACACATATCCACGTCCGGCCTCAGAGAACGTCCTGAAGTACCCGGAAAGCCTCCTCAACCATTTCCACTATCTCTTCCCTCAGTCCGGCTGCCGGCCCACGAATTCGGCAGTGCTTTTCCCCTTCTCTCTCAGATAAGCAATCTGTTCCCCGCGCAAGAACTCAAGACGGCAGTATCATTACCTCGCACGAGACTTGCTAGGCACTCCCATCCAGCGCCCCGGGAGGGAAAGAAAAGACGCGGTGAGGGGCACTTAGAGGCAAGAGGAGACACAGCGGAGGTTAGCGCGGGCACACGCGGTGTCGCCGGGGGGCGGGGCGGGGCGGGGAGGGGGTGTCTCGTCTCCGGGCGCGGGGGCATGGTAGGTAATTTGGGCGGGACGCCGCGGGGGTATCGCGGCAAGCGATCTTGGCGACGACAGCCGCGATGCCATCGGCGCCTCCGCGAAAGCGAAGACGACATTAAGACGGCCAGATAGAGACGCGTGGCGGCGGGGGCGGGGCGGCTTCGCGCTGGGGACTGATTCGCGCGCTTTCCGGTGGCGGCGGTGGCGCACTGAATGCCGTAGAAATGCCAGATATGCAAAAGGTTTAGTTTAGTACATGCCTTATTTTACGTGCTGAGTCTCAGGCAGTCAGGTCCACTCTTCCGTCGGACCTCGCCAATTTCGTTATGCTCCTTTCACCATCTACCGGAGAAAGAAGGTATCTCGCGGGCGAAGAAACAGGCGATTTAAATTGAGCTCAAAAGTTTCTTTTAAACTTGAGGATATTGTCCAGACAGTAAATCTACAACAAGGGACAGCCGGATTTACTTCCCCTCCGAAGGAAGGTGTACGAAGGCCATTTTCGCCCTTAAATTTTTCACGGCTTCGGTCGGGTTTGCGCCCACAAACTTGGGTACTACAGCAGCCCAATACGTTATTACTCATCATACCATCGAGCAGAAAAAAACGAAAGCAGCGAATCGAAGTGGCGGAGGCGACGGCGCTCAGAACGCTGAAGACGGGCCGGATCTGCGAAATGTTCAGAGTCAGATACAAAAATTACAGAAACTTGAACCGCAAGAACAGTCTTTAAATTTAGCATTATCACGATTGATAAACACAGATTATTTTCTTCAAAACTGCTTTGTTGACCACGAAAATGGAAAAAATTCATCGTTAAAAAGGCACATAAAGTTTAAAATTTGAAATGAAAATTACTTCAGAGAGTCTCATTTTATGTACTTCGACAAGATATTTGGCGGTATGGATGTTGTAAGAATTACCGTTCTGTTATTGATGTTGCAAAGTTATTAGCTAGTCATTTAGTGTTGATACGACTAAGGCTACCGTTTATACAAAAAAGTTATTGAAGATAGCGTCAAATGAATTTTGGGTATTACTGTAAAAAATTGTATTAATAATTAAAATCGCAATGATTGCATTTACGAAACTACAGTGCTCTCTTTTTAATTAGACAGAATAAATGATATGAAGTTCGAATTAACCTAGAAATATATTTTATTCTAAACAACAGAATAAATTCGTATACACTCGTCAAACGCAAACTTCAAATTCAAGGAGCGCGACTGCTGCCATTAATGCCGTACGTGTAATGCACGTTTTCATTGCGGAAGATGGCAGTGATCCCCCCCCCCCGGATCGCGAGATCCACACCGATCTACGTTGGCTTGTAGGGATTTTTCCCAACCAGGTATCTCCCACCAGCGTGGTTCCACCCCAACCGAGTGAAAATTCGAAGCTCCCGATTACTGAGTCTCTCGATATGAGATCTAGTGATCTGCATGTGAATGTAAGTGGTTGTAATTAGAGGGTAAGTTAAGATAAGGAAGAGGAAGGGAAGATCGCGCGCGGTCCATGGCGCTTTTGCTAGGGTACTGCTTTGACATTCGCCTGATGTTGATCGGAGAAACCATGATTATTTACCGACCAGAGCAACCGACCGCTAGCCTTCTCATTCTGACACCTGCAGAATCCGACCCAGCTGCCTAGCTAGTGTCAAAAACCCTGCCACCGTCGGGTCTGAAATCCTTGGACATCTCGGTCAGAAACACTGCAGTGACATCAGTTAATGCTCTGAGCCACCTCTCCCGGTCAGCTGCTTCGTACTCCCCCATCCCCTGCCGTCGAAAGCGCTTCACAACGTTCTCTCAGCAGGAAAGACAGCGATGAGAATGCACCGGGATCCAAATGCTTGCAGAGGACGCAGATTTCGTGTCACTTAATTACCGCCGAGACGGCGTGTTTAAATATCCCCGCCGGCCCGCACGCGATGCCCGTATTACGGGTACTTTGTGCACTGAGAGGGCGGATCTGCGGCCGGTGAGTGCCAGACAAAGCGGCCGCCCCGCCTGAGAATGAAGCTCATGACGGACTCGCGTTTTCTCGGCGAGCGTTGACGCGACCGTTGAGAATTCCACTGAGACTTTGCGACGTGTGTTTGACGGATCTGCAGCTAAATGTCTCTTTGTTTGCTTAAGAGTTACAGTATTGTTCTCTGTGTGGTTGCTACTAGAGGGAATTTACAGTTAAAATATGTAGGTCAGTATTAACCCGAGCGATATGGGTGTATACAAAGTAATGCCTATTCTTAAGGGGGAGCTCGTCGAGCCCACTCATAATTCGTACAAAAAAATGTGTATGTTCTTATCTCTATAAGACATAACATATAGTCGACTCCGGTTATAGTGAAATCGGATATAGTGAACCCTCGGTTATAGTGAACCTAAGTCACTGGTCCCGTTTCACTTACATTACAAATAGGCATAAGAAGAATCGGTTCTAGTGAACCTCAACCTCGGTTATAGTGAACGAAGGAAATAAGGCCTGGAAATTAATTGGATCTCTTGTGTCATGTGGCGTTTAAAGACCTTCGGAGAGTGAGATATTGTTCCAATAGTGCAAGAGGCATTGAAAGGTGTCATGACTGCATTGCGATACTTCGAGAACAATGCAGAATCAAGTATGGAGAGAGCACGAATTCTGGAGAAGGATCTAATAAAAAAATTTACGAAGCAAAAAATTCAAAATAATTGATTTTTTACATACAAATGAAGATATTGAAATATACAGTTCGTACTGTTAATGAATTTTGCTGTTTATTAATAAAAGCATTCATTGTGAAGTAATCCCTCTTAATTTTGACATAATCGAATATAGAGAACCTCTGATATATCGAACCAAACATGTTAGTTCCCAGAAGTTCACTATAACCGGAGTCTACAATATTTACTGAACACTTAGAAATACAAATTTCTACAAGGAATCCACTTTAAATCTCAATCTGATTCATTATACTCTGCTTCACAAGTATCCTTCTATTTCCCATTCAGCCAACCGTTCTGATATCTTCAATGAATTAACAACTGAAAAATAGCCGCATTCTTAGCGCCAGTTCCGTTCCGGAGCGTTTACGAAAAAGAATGTTGACAACATTGCCAACGAAAAAAACAACAACAAAATTTGCCCATGTGGATGAAAGAGAAAAAATAATGCAACTACTAAAAGTACTATGGAAAATCTACATCTTCTACAAAGGGAAGGTTTATCGAATCTACACAAAAGAAACGCAGATAAAAAATACACATCTTCTGCTATTGTTGGGAAAACGAAGAGTTAAACTACCTCAACCATTGGGCTCCTTGAGTCCCCCCTCACACACATAAACACCTAGGTATTACTAATGTACAAGTACTTACGAGATGATTCAGAATAAAATCTACAAATATCCAGGACCTATAGGAGGATAAAAGATTATCAATTTTTGACCATGAACATGTAGAGAATCTCATGTAACGAAAGAGATTTTTCTGACATCGGGTCCCTGAGTGTTAGGAAATTTACCCTGCTCTGGGCTGACACTCTAGCTTTCACTGAGCGAGAAAGAACTGTCAACTCCGGTTATAGTGAACTTCTGGGAACTAATAGCTTTGGTTCACTATATCAAAAGTTCACTACATCCGATAATATCAAAATTAAATAGAATTTCTCCTCAAAGCAAAATATATTATCAGCACCCACTGACAATTTCAATATCTTTATTTGACTTTGAAAAAATCATTTATTTTCAGGTGTTTGCTTCGAACATTTTTCAATTGTTATTTCCCTAGAACCTTTTCCAGTTCATGCTCTCTCCATACTCGATTTTGCATGGTCCACTCTATCTAATATCGTAACGCAGTCGTGACACTCTTCAATGCCTTTTGCACAGTTCCGTCGACGCTTTACTCACCTAATAACATACGAGATCCTTTTGCTAGCGGCAAGGCGCAAGCGGCTAATGAAACTGAACGCTGAACGAAACATTCTGGGTCCACTTTGACCACCTCTGGGGAGACTTCTTCAATGATTACCTTAGGCTGACGAGTGCTGAAATTGCCTAGTGTTGGAATTTGTGGCAGTAAGGCGATATTTTTTCCCAGGTGGAAATTAATTTCCAGGACGTATTTCATACGTTCACCGTAGCCAAGGTTCAGTGTTCACTATATACGAATATTCCTATGCTTATTTGTAATGTAAATAAAACGGGACGAGGGACATAGGTTCACTATAACCGAGAGTTCACTATATCCGTGTTCACTATAACCGCAGTCGACTGTAGTACATTGCTGTTGCAACAAACTCCATGGCTCTTAGTTCCAAGACATTTTTTGCTTTCAAAGAACAATAAACACAAAAAAGTTAGTGTTGCCATTGCCATTGACCAAACCCCGAGAGTTGATGTTCTTGCCAAAATCAGTGATACATTGCCTACTCATAAAAAAATGTCACTTTTGTGTAACTTCGCTGTGTTATTTCACTTTATTCGAGATTACCACCACATGAAATAATTATAGACGTTGTCATTGGCAACAATATAAACGTAAATGTGTTTTTAATGCCTTGATTTCAAAGTTTTCTATTCATATTTGAAATATCGTATGTTTTTATACAGAGATGCACGAAATACAAATGCTGCTTGTGTAAAGTGTTTTATTATTTACGATTTACCTCGTAATTTTTATTCAGGATGTAGCTATTCTTTATTTTATTATAAAAAGACATTCTCATTTAAAAAATTTACACAGAAGTGCACTTCTCACGATATTTGTTATGCTCTTAAAAAATGCAATGCACTTGAGGATCACTTAAATCAATATCTCTCTAAAGAGGAAAAGGAAAAAAAGGTATAAAAACGTATTTCATAATCAATTTAACTTGGTTAAGAAGTGCGTTTGCAATGCAATTTCGTTCGATATAAAATTATCATTGTTACGTGTTCAGATCAGCTCTCCCTAATTTGCAATTGTGTTATTTTGTGACATTAATGAAAATTTGTTGAAAGTATGATTTACGAAAAGGCAGTTAAAAAATGTATATAATGGTTTGAAGATTACAGTGCAGTGAAGATTGATTGTTGCAATCGTGAATTATTACTGCAATTATGTTGTTCCTCGCATTCAATTGCAACATCTTGTCTTCTGCTGTTGTTTTGTAATGTATGTAGAAGTTATTAATAACATGCTACGAGAAGAAGTATGAGCCCTTGAATTATTTCATTGCTGATATCTCTCTTGTTTTCAATAAATCGACAAATACAGTTCAACAAACATTATCTCCACCCTTATCTCTCTTCCTTTCTGATAGAATGGTTCGTCAGCTGTTGGCTAAAAAGATCTTGCATATCAATTTCTTCTTGTCAGGCTTACAAAATGTATGTGAATAACATTGGAAACCTCCTTCTACCAATTCCACAACCATGACGAAGATTTCAGAAATCTCATAAAATATTTCCTTTGTAAATTACAGATAAACACGCACAATAAAGTGTCCATGTTCCCACGCCTCTCGACCGAAGGGAACATTCCTCTTCTAATACCATCACCTTTACTGCATTTCGTGGTACTTCAGGGAAACATTTCTGTGCATGAATGCGGCGAGATGTCATTAGCATCGATCGAAAATAACGAGAAAGAGGCAATTCTCATTTGGAATTCTCCTAGGGCGGCCGCGGCGGCACCGCGGTCGGTCCGGTCGCGCCCGACTCCTCCACCGAAGCGGTGGGCGCTGCGATCCGTCATCGGCGCCGGGCTGCAGCGAGCGACAGGGCGGGGGAAGGGGGCGGGGCACGATAGCTATTTCTGCTGCACACGCTACGGCCGGCGCATTTCCTGGACGGGTGTAATGAATTCTTCCCCGAAGGGACCGCGCGTCGGCCAGCCGCGTACAGAGAACGAATAGTGAGTCGCCCCGCCTCCTTTGTAACGAGCGAACCGGCCGACCCGAGCCAA
This sequence comes from Teleogryllus occipitalis, assembly GCA_011170035.1. NCBI lineage: Eukaryota > Metazoa > Arthropoda > Insecta > Orthoptera > Gryllidae > Teleogryllus > Teleogryllus occipitalis. The sequence goes on along the minus strand of BLKR01001528.1, from coordinate 11,539 downwards.
GTTAGCTCCACCACAGTGGGTTCGCGGAAAGCGCACCCTGCCTGCAGCTGTTACACACACACACACGCCCTAACTTAGAAATTTCAAATGCGACGCAATTTCGGGGCCGACCAACCTGATATCCATTTTGTAGTCTGGTGTACCTACTTTACCGTTCGTCGGACATAGCATGTAGCTTGTAGTTCATCGTTCGTTGTTTGTCATTTATTTATTTATTTATTTATTTATTTATTTAACGTCAAAAACAGTTAAAACTGCGTATGACGTGCCATAGGAAAAAGTGAATTGTGTGCACATTTTCAAAATTCTGTGATCCCTACACTAAGTCATATACTACTTGAATTTTGAATTAAAAAAAAAGCTCACACGTAATAAAATCTATTTTCAAGGATAAATAAGCAATACATTTTGGGCTCTTATCCATGTTGTCCTTCGGAATAATACTTCCTACCACGACAACATGGAAACGATAACTTGAATAATTGTATTTCCCACTGAATTCTAGAAGACGTGCACAGAAAATGAAGTTACATTTATGTCCAGAAGCAACACAAGGGGCCATCTCAGCATTTGCTCAATGGATCAGGGAAACTGGACGAAAAATCTGATCGAGATGGGGGTCATTGACCCGGAGGCTATAGTACAATACTTGTTACAGGTTGTTTATACACATTTATTCAGTCCAAATGTTAAATAATGCATTAAGTATCACTCTTATAATTAATGTTACTTTTCTTGTGATGCTCAGTATAGTCTCTAATTGTATAGAAACAGTTATGCAGCAGAAACGATTTGACTTGAAATTTAAACTTTTCTATCGAATTTAATCGTTTAATGTCATCTGGCAAAGTGTTGTAATATAATGTACATGTATTGTATGTGAATTTTTTGTAATGAGCTGTTGATACTGTCACCTGATGAATATGATTTCTACGTCGAGTGTTATAGTAATAGACATCGGCATGTTCTGAAAATATATTCCCGCCCTTAAGCAAGTCATTTTTGACAAAATCGTTCATTGTTCATCGTTCGTTGTTCGTCATTCATCGTCCGTTGTTCGTCATTCATCGTTTCGTGTTCCCGAATACCTTCCTACCACTTCCAACTACCCTCTGTTTTCCTTTCCACTTTCTTACTAATTCGTTTATCAGCCTTCATAGTTTCAACATCCGCCTTCTTTCTTTCCTGTTCCAACATTCCCGTTCAATATCGTTCGCGTACCATACCGTTCCCGTTCCATATTTAACCCTTTCCTGCGTTCCATCGTCTTCGTTTGTCTTTGTGACGAAAAACCGACTAGAAAGGGTTTGTTTAGTTCCAGTATCTTCTTTAATCTATCTGTAGTAATATGTTTTGTTGTTTTACATACTTCGCCAGCAGTATCAAAATGGCTCGGTGTTTTCTATTTTTTTCTTTTCCAACTATCATTTTCATCCGCTTTCATCATCAAAACCCCCCTTTTCTCGTCGTTCATCGTTTAACTCTTTCAACTCCAATTATTGGTAACACCACTTTACACTTTCCCTTTCATCTTGATATTACAACTTCAATTACCTTTCTTGTTCCAGTTATCTCTCATAATGCCTTCCACTAGAGGTACAAGTCGTATTTTGTGTCTTCCACATCTCCTTAGTATTTCCCAATACACTTCCACATCTAGACTCTTACAAGTTATTTTTCCCGCTCTCCCAGCTTTTTTTCGTCTCTGCCTTTCAGACACAGACGCAGTGAGGCCACCCACCCTGCCTCCCTCGCGCCCCGCGCGAACAGAAACCGTCCGCACGCCCGTTCGTTCGCCGGCAGCGCCGCTGTGGAAAAAGAAAACGCGATGCGCGGACAATTGAAGAGCTGCAGCTGCACACACTTGTCTCAGCACTCGCGCTGCACGCTCCGCCCCAACCACGCCCCCTTCCCAGGTCCCGCCAAGCTCCCCCTCCCCCACCCCCTCCACTCCGAACTGCACCCGTGCCATTCCTCTCAACCCCGGCCCCCGCCTCGCTCCCGCCAAACTCTTTTCCCCGCCTCCCCTGATACCTCAAACGCCTCGTTGTGTTCCTTGCGACCCCCGCATGCGTCTCCGCTGCTGTCGGTTCCCTCATCCGCACTCTCAACCCCGGCACAATCCCCGCACAACCCCGGCACAACCCGGCTAACCCCGGCACAACCCCGGCACACCCCAGCGCCAAACCCCGCGCAACCCTGCAACTGCCGCAACCCGGCGCCCCGCGACCCCGGCGCAACCCCGCCGCAACCCCGGCTCAACCCCGGCGCAACCCGCCGCAACCCCGAACCCTGCCGCAACGCCGCAACAACCCTGCCGCAACCCCGCCGCAACCTCCGCCCCTGCCGCAACCCTGCAACAACCCGCCGCAACCCCGACCCCGCCTATAAATCCCGCTACGACCCCGCTACGACCCCGCTACGACCCCGCTACGATCCCGTTACTACCCCGCCACAATCCCGCCTAGTATCCTCATCAATTCCTCGCCTGTTTCATGCCATGTTCTTGCTCTTTCCCCTCCCCAGTCTTGCCCTTGTCTATTAAACCCTTATGTTGCAGTCCACCACCATCCTAGCCAGAGTCTTAAACATGCATCATCACCGCTATCGCCTTCCCTACATATTTTCTCCACCACCTCCGAGATCGCCATTCATTCACAATCTCCCGTCCCAGACTCCATCACATCCCCTACCACTGATGGCCTTCCCGTAGTAGTCACTGATACTGCTCCTCCATACCCTCTACCATCTGGCATTCCTGTTCTCAGGGCATCTTGTCTATCAACTATCTTCTATCGGTTCCCTCGGCTAGTACCAGCCTCTTATAGATCCCCGTTCCCATTCCATCCCCTTCTCCATCACCTCCTCCGTTCAGGCTCGCAGTCCTCCTCTCCTCGTAGTCACCGTTGACTATTACTACCACTGCTACTCCTTTACTTCCACCACCACGAATTCCGGCTCCCGGTGCCTCTTATCCATCTTATTTCGGTTCCCGCGACCCGTATCAGCTTCTTATAGATCCCCGTTCCCATTCCGTTCCCTTCTCCATCACCTCCTCCGTTCAGGCTGGCAGTCGTCCTCCCACCGTTGTCACCGCTACTGGTTCATTTCTAGCACTGCTCCATTACTTCCATTACCATGAATTCCAGCTCTCGGTGCCTTATCTATCCAACTATCTTCTATAGGTTCCCGCGGCCCGTCCCAGCCTCTTACGTACCGTCCCCTTCTCCATCACCTCCTACGCCCTGGCTCGCACTTCTCCTCCCGCCGTTGTCACTGCTACTGGTCCATTTCTACCACCACGCTGCTTCTCCTCCATTACAAATAAAAGTATCCAAAGTTTTTTATGACAATCATTTATTTCAACAATTGCACAACGTTTCGTAACTCGTCACTATTTGAGATAATTTTACTTAATTTTACTCAATAGACTTATACTTTTGTGACAATTGTAGTGTTTGTGAACTATTCTAGTAATTACACTAATTGATATGTAGAATAACAGTTTCTGTGTCCCATTAGTTCAGCACCTGATGAAGTAACAAAACGAGTTACGAAACGTTGTGAAATTGTTGAAATAAATGATTGTCATAAAAAACTTTGGATACTTTTATTTGTAAACATATATTGACAATCAAGGAGAAATATTGATTTATTAGGTTCTCCTCCATTACTTCCACCACGAATTCCAGCTCTAGGTGCCTCTTATCTATCCAACTATCTTCTATAGGTTCCCGCGGCCCGTCCTAGCCTCTTACATACCGTCCCCTTCTCCATCACCTCCTACGCCCTGGCTCGCACTTCTCCTCCCGCCGTTGTCACTGCTACTGGTCCATTTCTACCACCACGCTGCTTCTCCTCCATTACTTCCACCACCACGAATTCCAGCTCTAGGTGCTTCTTACATAGATCCCAGTTCCCATCCCCTCCTCCGTTCCAGTCCTCCTCTCGCCGCCGCTGCAGTGGCATTGCCGCCCGCCCCCGCCGCCACGAGTACTCGAGTCCTCTCGACGCCGCGCGGCCGCCGACCTCCTCCTCTTGCACAATCGCGTCTATATCCGGGCGCTCCTCGCGGGCGGCGGCGGCTGCGCGCGCCGGGAATGCGCGCAGCGATTGCAGCATGACTGGTTCCTCACGGAGCGCATGCCGCGCCCGCGTCGAGGGAGGGCCTGGTCGCGATCCAGCCTCGCGCTTCACGCCGTCGATGTCGTACGTAAGGCCTCATTCACAATGCTGACTTAAACGTAACGTGATGCTGTAAACTTAGCCGTAAAATTTACGCGTTCACAATGACGAAACAAGACAAAACCAAGGATTCACAATGACGAACGTAAGTTTCGCCTGAACCAATCAGAATTCAACGTGCTGAAACTTGATCGATTCGTTTCTAGTACGGTGCAAAGAGCTTTCCACCATAGTTTGTAGCTTTTTCTTCGACATTTTTATCGATTTGTCATATATATATATATATATATATATATATATATATATATATATATATATATATATATATATATATATATGCGAGTAGCTGTTGTAGTAGTGCTCGCATTTCCTCCATCGTATAAACAAGGATTCTCTCGTACCAAATTCACGAGTAATTCGTCGAACATAGTTTATTCGCTTTGTCAAGTTAAAGTCCCAATAAAAATTGCCCAAATTTGTACTTTGAATTCACTAAACGCATTAAAACTGTTGGCAAACTAGTTTTATACATTACAATAACAAAATGACGTAACCACAAAATGCCTCAACACAATTTAAAATCGACCTTCCATGCTGCTCTCTGGTGTTTGGTAGAATTCCGACGTAAATGTAACTTGGAACTTATGAACTCTTAAGTTTACGGACTTACGTGTACGGCTACGTCAAGGCATTGTAAATGGTCTCGCTTAGTAACACATTTGTAGGTTTTGCGGCTACGTTACGTTTACGTTTAAGTTTGCATTGTGAATGAGGCCTAACAAAGCATCCGTTGCGGACGGGAACCGTCATTGCTTCGCAATTGGATGGTTAGGATTTCGAGTTCTGGAGCAGGGTTGGATGGGGGTGCTTTTAGTATCGGGAAAGCTTGCTTTTCCCTCTGTTGGAATCTTTGCTTTTGGTTCCCTGTATTACTTATGTAGTACTCCTCCCGCCGTAGTCACAGGCGCAACCTCTGCCGACTGTTCTGTTATATCACTAACATTTAACGTGACTGCGCGAAGGAAAGATGTGTATTTTCAATGTTTGAACGTATTTCACTTGTATTGTTGTGCCTGCCTACATATCCCTGTTACCGTAGGGAGGGGTGCCGGGGGCCCCTACTAGGTACTAGAAATTGAAAAAGGATTTAATTTGTTCTTGCCAGGGACAAAATTTCCGTGATGCAATTCCACCAAGACAGGTGGATCAGGGAAGAACACAAGGATATAATTGATGTCACTGCTGTGTCTTTAGCCGGGAGGTCCTACATTCGTGTGCCGACACTGGCAGGATTTTCGACACTAGCTAGATTGCTAGGCGAACTCAATCGTTCTCTGAAGAAATGTAGCGGCTGGCTGTTCTGATTGGTAGTTTTCCGTGGTTTCTTCTGTCAATACCAGGTGAATGCCGAAGCAGTACTCTAACATTTGAGCCACGGATCGCGCGCGATCTTCCTTCCTCTTTCTTGTTCTATCCTAACCCCTTACTTTCACACACACACACTTACATGTACCACACAACCCCACATACCAGGAGACCGGTCGGGAGCTTAGAGGTTGTCCAGGTTGGAGCGGTGCCCCTCTGCTAGGAGATACCTGATTGGGGAAATCCCACTAGCCGACAAGTAGGCCGGCACCGTATACCACAATCGCCGCCAGCTCCCGAGGACAAACGTGCGCTGAACTTACGAGACTATTGACCTTAGCAGTTGGCGCGCTCGGAATCAGTAATCCATCTATAAACCGCAATGCATTTTCCAAACGCTTAATTAGGTTTTCCACGCTTTGAAATTTTCAAGGCATCCAAATCAACACATTTGTGAAAGAAATGTGATAAATAGAGGTATTAAATACGGAAATATTATTGGTCAGGTTGCAGCTTGAATCTCGGGTACGTCAGTATTCGTGTGAAAAAAGAATCGAAAAGTGTTGTCGTCATGACACCTATGATTGTTCTCTTGTCTTACTTTTTAAAATTTTTCAGTATTCTCCTCTTAGAGAAAATTTCCAATTAGCACTCTGCAAAAACTTTTCAACCAATCAATGTAATTTTGTGATTGGTGTTTTGTGTTCTTTTAAATCCGCTTAGGAATAATAGAAATGTATGAAATTACTGAAAATTAAATTATTGGGATATTAACAAAGTAAAGGGCTTAAGGTTTCAATGACAATACTTCGTTATACTTGGTTTTTATTCTGATGACTTCCTAAACACCAGTTGGCATTTTTAGTGTTCAATTGAATCGTGATCTTGTTCGCAAAGTAGCGGAACCTGAGCACAAACCATGGAATCAAACGATCATAAATACGTTATAACCACTGGTAAACAAAAATATTCAGGCGAAGACATAACCAGTGTTGCCTTTAGACTGACTTTCTCGTATACCATTTTCATAGTATTTTGAAAGTATTGTAATTCAAAATTAGTAGATTTTTCGCGAGTGTGTTTTTTCGAAAGAAAAATCGTTTTGTGGGTCTCTGATACCGACCAATTAAATAATTTTTTATCTCTCTATATAGTAAATTACCTCCTCTAACACTTTATGAAGACATAATCCATTATTAATTATGGAGTCCTTGATAACGATAAATTGTGAATAATGAGTACAATTAGTTTATAATCAAATTCACTTTAAGAAGGTTGCAAACTTTATTTCTTTTGTCGAAAATTGTCTCTACTTCGCAATCGTTGATGGGAAGCGTTCGTAGGATATGTCGCATGGAAAGTAATGAAACTGATTCGAGCAAAGGGATGTTGAATGTGATTCAGTGTCATGGGAAGTTTTAAGACTTACATGAATGTCAGAGGAGAAATGGACACGAGTTACATCATGCACATCTGCTCGTCAGCTAGCATTTCAGCATATCCTTACTCAGGCTGTTTTTCTCTTGTCGTTAACACTATGAAGATGCCTGCCAAGTCACGTAGTCGGCTACTCGTTGCAGCTATAATGCTTTACGAGAGTGCTGACAGTTTCGCACGAAAATGTGGAGTCGTGATCATGACGTTATAAAACATCTATGTAAGATTACTTCTCGCCCACTGCTTCTTTTCATAGTAGGCTTTTTATGAACTGAACACATCGTGCAGTTCCGTAATATATGAAGCGCTGATATTCAGGTGTAGCGAATGCTGGCTTTATAAATATTTTTTTAAATTGAAAGTTCAAAAATGCAAGTAAAGACTATTTTTGAATTAACTTAATAATTTATCACAACTATTCATCAATAGTTAACATACTTTACATTTAGTTTTGTTCAAGGTGGTGGTGCAACTACATCTGAAACTGCAAAAACTCTCCATTTCAACCAATAATTTGATTACGATCCTTCTGTAATACCTGAGAACGTACTATGAGGCAGGTGTGTCTCCACAATGACGTATACTAGCGAACAGCTCTAATATTTGAACGGTTTTAGAATTGAGATCATTTATGCTTTTTCCGCCCTTAGTTTCTTCTGCCAGTATCAATCTGCAACGAAATAGAAGACGCTTTCCTTCCTTTCGTAAGAAAGAAGTATCAAGGATGCTTTCATCCCGAAAAGTCCGCTATTTCCAACCTACAAACTCGGGATTGACAGTCAGGTTTGATGTGCGCTGCACTAAAAAAGTCGCTATATTTAATACAGAAAGTATAAGAATGTCATGTGGTAGTTTTCTCGAGCGCAAGCCAAGTTGTCTAATCGACGGGTAAAAAGAAAAAAAGTCTCCTCTGGCTCTGAACCTTTGCACAGACTGAATAAATCCTAAGAATGCACTTGTGAAAGTTTTCTTTTGCTGTATTTTGATTTTGATTCTTTGAATTGAACATTTCGAATTAAGCAAAAGATCAACGTATAAATGTGGCAACTATATATGTACCCTCTCCCTCAGAAAAATGTCGTTCAAATTCTATCTTCCACACCGCGCCGACAAACTTGGACACCCCTCAGCCTGGGGGCGGGCAGGGGGAGGGACGCGTTGACCAATCGCTAGCAGGTAGAACCACAGTTGTCTGTGATTGGTGCAACATCCCAAGGGGCAGAAAGAACGCTGTCTCAGGGGGAGGGGGCTAGTTCGTTTACGTACGAGACGGAAATATCGTCAAATTTCCCTGCCGAAGGAGGTAGTTTGCCTGCGCGTACGCCACGACGAAAAAAATATTTCTAAGCGGGGTTTTCCGTCCAGAATGATTGTCTATAGACCAGTAAATATTTATCATTTTAGCAAAATTTATTATAACTTTTAGTAATCGATTTGTAACTCCTGACAAACTGCCATTTTGAGATATTCATTTCAGGCACAATTTGCGGAGCCTTCCCGGCCGTTCTAACGCATATTTCGAATTTGTTTATAAAATTATAAATTGTTGCAAAATTGTTAATTCGCTGTTTTTTGTTCTGGGACATCGGGAGACTCTCCCCCCTTTAGATTTGCAAAATTTGGAAATTGTTTATAAATTTGCAATTGTTGCAAATTTTTTTATTGTCTAATCCGAATGGCGTTTAAATGTGATGCAAAATTCCGGAATCCGTTCGATTGCTATTATATCTCGTTCTCGAGATATATGTAATTGTTTATAAGAAATTAACATCTTAGTAGACCCATTTGTTTGCGCTTAATTGTTCAGCAGCAGAATAGCGTGGGATGGGCATACTGAAAAAACAGTTCTCCAATGCCGCGCTTTTGCATGCCACATACGCTTAAAATGCACTTGCTTGTAAACAAATTCTGTGGCCAATTTAATTATGCTAAATTCGCATTTTTACGGCGAGTATGAGCATAACTTTTATTTGGTTTTTATATTCTCTTTTAAGTCCTACAATTTTCAAGTCGATATATTTATCAAATAGGAAAGAAATTGATTATAAAAAAAAATATTTTTCAAGGTGCATTACGCCCAAACAATTGTTTCTGTTTTTCTATCAAAGGGGTGTTGAGCAACCGAATAACTGTATTATTAATTTTTTAAGTCCCCTGTTAACACCGAGAGTCAGAAACTATTTGTTCCTCTTGTTTAATCATTACCATTAAAAATAGGGAAACATATTGCTTAGCTGTTTGCTATAAACTGCACTGGATTGGATGAAGGTAGTGTTAAGGTTTTCAAATACAGAAATATTCAATTTTGGGTTTTGAAAGATCACATGAGTAGAATCACACATCACAATATTTACACAAGTATATAAATTTCTAAATAAACGTATATAAACTTTAAGTTAATATTTTCAATTCAATTTATCATTCCTTTCTAAAACTGTTAATTTGATGATTTCACTGTATAATATTCAAATCAGAGCTTTATGTGCTAAATTTACGCATTGTTAATACATATTTTTAAACAACATTAATATATTTAATATACATTTAAAGGGTTTTTAGATTGGCGAACGTTTCAATGAAATTTCATGAATTCCTAAATGATTGAAAATAAATACTTGTAAAATTAAATAATTGTAGCGTGTAAAAATATAACAAACTCACGTATTTGGTAAAACGAGTTGATATTACTTAAAGAAAGCAAAACAGATGTTATAACAATTCAAAGGGATTTAGCGTTTGTTTACAGTTTAGTAAATATCAATGCACTAGCATTTCCCAGTGAAAATACATAGAACGAACTTGGTGGTCAAGTGATATGACCTTCCCAACACAGACTACATTTCAGTATCGTCAGAGTCCGAAGGTGGTTTGTTGGCCGCCATTCTACGAATCTATCAAAACCTTGAATTTTGCACGACCATCTGTACAGCGAGAACGTAGCGGTTTATTAAACGGAAACGGGCCATTCGAGGTATCTAATGTGCACTCTTTGAAAACGTTTAAACATTATAAACTATCGCTAAGAAAAATATCAAATAAACAATGTTAAAGGTCACCAGCTTAACATTGCCTTTACTATTTGAATGTTTTCAACATCCCCAAAACCAACAGAAAACCCATGTTTTCACAGGTTATTATAAAACCAATTCAATAAATATAAGCATTTATTCACGTTATTATTTTAAAACACTCAAATATCTACGATGTTATTTGATTCATGTCTTCATCGAAGATCTGAGATTAAAAAACTGATAAGCAGAGAAAATTAAAGTAATTTTGAGTGATTGATGAAGTTGAATGATCAAACGAAAAACAATGTTTCTTACTTCATATAATGCTATCGTGTTTAACAGACATGTAATTACGTGTGATACCTATATTTAAACATCCAAACTAATGAAAATTTTCAAAATTAAAATCATCAATAAAACGTTGATTCCTCAGCAAGGATTATATTATTAAATACTTTTTGAGATTCATGTGCTCCTGTGTGAATAACGTAGTAAACGTGATTCGTATGATCCAGTTTCTCAGAATAATACAAAACCTGCTAGACACATACACTAAACATAATAGTTGTCAAATAGTTATTTACGACATGAGTACCATAAGATATCTTATTACAATACGAAATTGGAGAATTATCAAACAAGACTCTTTAGACGAAATTGTTAACCAATTCAATATTGTAATATAATGTTACCATTTGAATATCATAGAAAGTAAGACGCAATTTGTCAAAATTCATGTGAACTATAATTTTTCTTTAAATTTTACTCCTTATCCTGTGAAAGATGTGTGACAGTACTTATGTTAACAATTATACTGCCATGGGTTTAATTAATTAGTTTTCAGTACGCAAATTATGGTTTTTGGTTTTTAAGAAGCATGGATATACAGAGTATTGGGGAAGGAAACGTCGAAAGTTTGAAAAACGCTGTTTAAACAATTTTAATCATACTTTGTCTAATAAACTACATAGATATTTTGAATGGCTGAGCTGCAATAAACACACAAATTTTGGTTTGAAAATATGATTTCTACGCAAAACTTTGCATTCTAGAATCATGTAAACACCCCAGAAACATGTAACATGTTTAATATTAACAATATAAATTAATATATTAGTTCAGAAAAAATTAACCGAGAAATAAAAAAGCAGTCGAACTGTGAAAATTGGGTGCTTTTTTATTTCTAGGTTAATTTTTCTTTCTGATCAAATGTATTCATTTATTTTGTTAATCATAAGCAATTTAGATATTAATGAAGTGTTTATATGCTTCTACAACGCAAATAGTTGCCTAGAAAACATATATCCAAACCAACTTTTGAATGTTTATTGCGGCTTAGCCATTTGGAATATCCGTGTAGTTTATGAGACAAAATAAGCTTAAAATTGTCTTAACAGCTATTTTTCGAAGATTCGACATTTCTTCCCCGAATATCCTGTATATAAAAGGCTTGATTTCTGTAGGTACGCGACGGAACGGCGTTCCGGTTCTTGGAAATAATTATGAAATTATATTATATATAAGTAGCTATTACTATTATA